>PVKM010039489.1:0-13770 GCA_004027735.1 Carollia perspicillata | reverse complement strand
CAGATTGATTTTTTTTCTTAAATATCTTGTGCTGGTTGCATCAAAGGCTTCAACAGCAGTTAAGAAGGAGGAAGAAGGCTACGCATTATTAACTGCTAAACTTAGGGCTCTGAGACAGATGTCCAAAGGTAGCTTAATTGGCTAACACACCTGTCAAATATGTTCCCTGGGCATTAATTTAACCTAGGTCTGGCTTAGGGAAGTGAAGAAGAGAATTGAGGATTTTGGGGGAATAATATACCGTCAATTCTTAGTCTCAGTTTTGGGAAAGCGCTGAGCTAACAGTGTTTTAAATCCTTTCACGATTCGCCATTGCGTTAAAGAACATCCTTTGCCCTTAGGGGCTTCCCCATTCAGATGTCACCTCTTTGACTGTGAAGTCCTTACCATTTTCTGCTCCCCTAAACCTGGGCACTCTCAGACATTATAAGTTACCATATGGGTTTTTTTTTTCTGTTCAGACCAAAACATTTAATTAACAAAAAAAAAATTACAATGGCAGAGAAAGTAATAGTAAAGAGAAATTAAAAGAAGGCAGAGTCAGGGCAGGAAAAGATGCAAAGGCCTGGGTCCCTAGGAAACCAGCACCCCTGCAGAGCTGGGGGTTTTAATTTTATTTATTTATGTGTGTGGTTGTTCTCCTCTGCTGGACTGTGACCTCCTTGGGGGTCAGAGATTACATCTTTTTAATCAGGGTCTCCAGCACGGAGCACATGACCCAGTACAGAAGCTCCTCCGTGGCTGGAAAATGCTGAATGAAGAGAGATTAAATAAGTGAAGGAATGAATGGAAGAATGAGGGCTGCATCCTCTGGGTCCTGCTCTAACCAACTTTTTCCAGTGCCACCCCCTCCCTCTCTCTCCCCCCCAGACAGAAGTCATATGGTTCTGCAATGGCAATTCCAGAACATTTTAAGGGAAACTATAGCTTTCTATAGGAGAATGGCTTAAGCGAGGCACTTTGGGTTGGAGATGTGTGTGGGGGGGAGGAGCACTACTGGCTCCTTAGAAAGTCACCCTTGAGTAAAAGCACAGGCTCCCACTGAGACTGTATTTAGGGGAGAGAAATGGGAGGTGAGACACCATATGCCACACCTTGGAGTATCTTCCCATGATGTGTTGGGTTGGGAAGGCATAGAATATTTATCTCCACCCCATTTCATATATATACATTTTTTAAATTTGGAGATAATTGCAGATTTACATGTAGTTGTAAGAAATAACACATAGACATTTCATTACCCTTCGCCCAGTTTCCCCCAGTGTTAATAAGATCACAACCAACCCAAACAATGACTTTGATACAGTCCTCCCACCTTATTCAGATTCTGTCAGTTTTATACTCATGCATTTCCGTGTGTGTGCACGCGCGTCTGCATTGTGCACACTTGATGTTTCTGAAAACGGTTTTCTTGCCCACCGGAGGCTGGAAAGGGGTGCAGTCGGATGTATCCTCGAAGCGAGTTGGCTCCCACAGGCGCCAGTACATACTTGCATATATCTTTTGAACACAGTAGGTGTCCAACAACCGTCCACATAAACACTTGAACTTGTATGTCAGTGCGTGCAAGAGGGGAGCGCAACGTTTTAAGGTAGAAAACTGAGCCTGAAACATTCGATATTTTAGAGGTAAAAAGTTGGCTATTTTCCGCCACAATTGCTAATTTAGCTAGCTGGCTAATTGCTTCAAAGAGATCCTGATGCACATGCTTCCATCGCGGAAGAGCCCTTCTTGAGGTTCACTCTCGGCAGGAAAAGTGAAGAGGGCTCACAGTACCCCCGAAGCTCCTCCCAACCCTACTCCCACTTTCACCCCTTTTTCCCTGGGGCTGGACTGTTTCACCCCGTCTCCAGGCAACGGCCCGGCGCGAGGTGGGACGTCATTTCCTGAAAAGCCCGCGGGGAAGGGGGGTAAGGGGGAGGGGTAAGGGGGCGGGGCCAAAGCTGGCTGGCGAAGGCGACGGCGTCGGAACTCGCTGGAAGATCGGCCCCCAGGAGGCTCAACAGTTCGCAAAGTGTGGGCTCGCGGCCCCAAGGCTACGTCTGTGCCCGGAAGGTGCAGGGGCGCTGGGGTCCCCGGGCTGCTGTATCCCGGGACTGCCCTGGACATGCCCCACACCCCCTGCTGGACGCCCGCGGTGCTCCACCGGCTGCGGTTTGGGGGGCTCAGCGACTAGAGCGCCCCCATCCCAGCTTATGATTTTGGGGCCCCCCAGCCCTAGAGGAACGGGCTGCCTGGCTGGGGGAGCCCCAGGCGTGGTGTGACGGGGCGGTCAGCTGTGCTGCGCCCCCCACTCCAGCCACCCGTCGTCTCTATGCCCTGCAGAATGTAACTGCTCTATCCGCGACCTCCCGGCTCCAGCCGCAGTCTCCGCGACCTCCCGGCTCCAGCAGCCAACTCCTTGTCATCCAGGATCCCGTCACCGTCTCCGCTTTGCCGGGACTCAAGCCGCCGTCTCTGCGCCCCGCGGACTCCAGTTTCACGACCCCCTCCGTCTTCGCGCGCCCGGGAGTCTAACAGCGATCTCTGCGATACCCCCAGGATTCAGACGCTGTTTCCGCACCCCCAAACCCGAACTCCAGCCGCCGTCTTCTTGCCCCCCGCCCCGCCCCCAAACCTAGACTCCAGCCACGATCTCCGCGCTCCGCGGATCCAGCTGTCGCGCCGGTACCCGCTGGTGAGGTAGCTGCCCCACCAGCGCCCCGAGTCCGCCCGAGCCTCGGCGGGGAGATGAACGCGCAGCTGGACGGCCTGTCGATGAGCTCGTCCTCCACCGGCTCTCTGGGTTCGGCGGCCGGGGCGGGCGGCGGAGGGAACACGGGGCTGCGACTACTGTCTGCAAACGTGCGCCAGCTGCACCAGGCGCTGACCGCGCTGCTGAGCGAGCCGGAGCGGGAGCAGTTCACTCACTGCCTGAACGCGTACCACACGCGCCGCAACGTCTTCGACCTGGTGAGCACCCTGCGCGTGCTGCTGGACAGCCCGGTCAAGCGGCGCCTGCTGCCCATGCTGCGTCTGGTCATCCCGCGCTCGGACCAGCTGCTCTTCGACCAGTACACCGCTGAGGGCCTCTACCTGCCCGCCACCGCCCCCTACAGGCAGCCCTCCTGGGGCGGCCCCGACAGCGCGGGGCCTGGGGAGGTGCGCCTGGTTAGCCTGAGGCGCGCCAAGGCACACGAGGGCTTGGGCTTCAGTATCCGCGGCGGCTCAGAGCATGGCGTGGGCATCTATGTATCGCTGGTGGAGCCAGGCTCTCTGGCTGAGAAGGAAGGGCTGCGAGTCGGGGACCAGATTCTGCGTGTCAACGACAAATCCCTGTCCCGGGTGACCCACGCTGAGGCCGTCAAGGTAGGGTCTGGTTTGGGGGATAGTTCAGGGCAGAGTGGCGAAACAATTCATGGTGGCAGTAGCTCCATTCTGTGTATCCTTAGGCAAATCACTTGACCTTTCCGGGCTCTGTTTTTCTTAAAGAATGTTTCTTTAAAAGAGGAACATTTCGTCTATTGAGCAAATAGATGTGATACCCTCAATGGGATATCGTGATGGGCCCTGCCTTCCTTGGGCATAAAGGCTAGTGTGTGAGAAACAGACCTTATCAAATACTCAGCAAATGTGTGATCACAAAGTGTGAAAAAGGTTGTGGATTCTTATGAGCATTAAAAGAGGTAAGGTCTCTGCTGGCATATGGTTAGAGATCAGCAGGTGCCTTCTGCTTCTGCTGTTATTCTTATTCTGTAGGCTTTTGCCCCTGAAAGAAAGTTTTGTTAGCTTCTCGTGGCCTGAGGAGGCCATTCTGGTGACCTGCAGAGCTCTGGCCTAACCCTGCTGCTTATGGAAGAGGCTGTATGTCCCAGGGTGAGTAATTTGTCCTCTCTGAACCTCTAGTTTTCCACTTGGGAAATGGAGCACCAGGACCCGATAAGATTCCCTAACCCTGTTTGAAATGAGGCCTCTGCCTGAATGTCAAAGGCAAACGCTCCTCCTCACGTGACAGTAGTTGTACTTTTTGTGTCAGTTGAGAAAGATAACCTTATGACAGCGAGCTCCTAGGGATTTAATCATGCTGTTTAAAGGAATGCCTGTGTTTGCTAATCTCATGCCAAGGGCTTTTGAAAACCAGCTGGAGGATGGGATGAGTAGTGTTGGTCTGTGTGTGGATTCAAAGATTCTTTGCAGTCATTCATACACACACACACACACACACACACACACACACACACCCTTTGTGTGCAAGAAGTGAAGAGTTTGGGGAAAAAGGAACAGTGAGAGTCTGCTTCTGCAAGGAAAATGCTTCCTAGGGGTTTGGGCTGGCCTGTGACTCAGCTTCTCACCACCCTGCCCCTTGACCCTGCCTCTGGTCCTCCTCAGTGCAGGTGTTTTGAACTCCAACCCAGGGCCTGCTGGCTGCTGGGAAACGGTTAGGCAGCCGAGGTCCAGGGCTGCTTCCCGTGTGCCTTGCAGTGACCTGTGGCCAGGTTCATCTTGAGCCCACTTCCTGACTATTCACCTCGGACATGACCATCTCATCTCTGACCTTGGCTTCCCTTATTTCCTCCCCAACCCGTCTGCCCTGACGGGAGGCCCCTGAGGATTTTGGAAACTTGTTTATTTGTTGCTTCTGGCAGAAGGCTGATCAGTTTACATTGTTGGGGGTGCGGGTGCAGTGGACAAAGCTCTTTGTGGATTTCTGTGCACCTATCCCGGCTCTCAGCTTCCTTCCCCCACGTTGATCTTTTTCCTTTAGCTGACATTCCATATACGTGTAAAGAAATAATCCATTAGCTTTTGGCCCTAACAGGTCTGGAGTTCCCAGATGATAAATTTATACTTGAAAGATACTTGGCCCAAAGGGTCACTTAGAAACGTGGATTCCATTTTAGTGGCAATTAAAAAAGACATGGGTAACTTAATTATCACAAGGTGATAGACTTTGAGAAGGCCTCAGGTAACTCGGACATTAAGAACACAAACTCTCCCTTTAATTCACACCCAAGCTGAGCGGTGCCTATAAGGCTGGGGCTGCTTGGCTGAGTGTTTCTGTTCCCGCCCCTTGCATTTCATCGGTTACCTCGGCTCTGCCCCTTCTGTGTGAACCTCCCTGAGCTACACCAAGGTGCTGTTGCTCCGACTCACAGCAGCACCAGGCCTTACCTTGTTTATTTACTCTTGTTGCTTCCAGAGTAAAACCTAAACTCTCCATGGCATTGTTTTTGAAGCCCCAGAACGAATCCTTGCCGGAGGGAGAGGCTGATAGGGACAGAACTGACTTTGGGTGGCGGCCTGTGTGAGCCGAGCAGCCCCTTCCTCCCTGTCACTTTTGCTACCGAGGCGCCTGCTGAGGCAGACTGAGCTGTCTCAAGGGTGCCCGTCTTCCTGCCAGTGCAGACACATAACCTGCCTGGAATGGACCCATTTGGACCCTCCAGAAGCAACAGGCAAAATGAGTACGGCTTTGTGTCACCTTAACTCCAGGGAGAAAGGGGGACAGACTTTCCGTGGGTGGAATTTAAAACGGAGGAGGCGGGACCTGTCTCTGTGGCCTCCTGGAGAGCCTCCGCCTTGAGGTTACAGGTTGGGCAGGCGGTTTCAGGGACTGTTTAGAAGAACTCCTGGAGCTGTTGACACATTTCCACAAAATTAAGGGTGTTCAGTCCCCTCATGGAAAGCCAAAAGAAGCCTGGCTGCTCCTCCAGGTACAGACTACCCTTCACCAGGATTTCCACTCCCAGTCCCTCTTTAAGCTAGAGCGCGGGGGCCCGTGTCAGGGGTTTCATGGTGAAGGTGCATTCCTGATAAGGAACTTCAGGTGTCACTCAGATGTCACCGGTGTTTCTGTGTGTATCTTTTCTATGCTCCAGGACACCACACTGCATTTAGTAGATGTGTTTTCTTCTTCAATTTTATTCTATTTGTTCATAGCTGTCCTTCTGTATCTATGAGGGATTGGGTCTTGGACCTCCACGCAGATACCAGAATCTGAGGATACCCAAGTCCCTTAGTTGATCTTAAAGAAATTTTTTTAGAAATTTAAGTATCATTGATATATAATATTGTATTACTTAAATTAGTTTCATGTGTACCATATAGATATTTGATATTTTTATAACCTTACCGTGTGATCACCCCACTAATTCTAGTGATCACCTAGCAGACGTATTGCAGTATTATTGCCTGCATCCCCCTCACCTTTTTCATCTGCTCCCCATCCCTCCCCCTCCGGGAACCATCCCTTTGGTCTCTGTTTCTATGAGTCTGTTTTCTTTTCTTCAGCTTTCACATCTGAGGATAGGGAGGGCTGACCGCTCGTTTGTTTGTTTGTTTACTTAGTTTGCTTCCTCCTCCAGCTTTCTTGGGCATACCTGAAAAATAAAAACTGTGTATATTTAAGGTGCACACTGCGATGATTTGATATATCTATACAGTGTAAAATGATCACCATAATCAAGCCAATGAACATATCCGTCACTTTACATAGTTATTTTTGTGCTAAGAACATTTAAGATGTACTCTTTTAGCAATTTCCAAGCACACAATATGGAATTGTTCACTATTACATTAGTTAACTGTGAGTTAGAACTTACTTATTTTATAACCGAAGGTTTGTGCCCTCCGGCCAGCAGCTCCCCAGTTCTCCCACCTCCTGGCTCCTGGCAACCGCTGCTCTATTCTCTGCTCCGTGATTCGACTTTTCTAAATGCCACTTGTACGTGAGATCACACAATATTTGTTTTTCTGCATCTGGCTGATCTAACTTAACATGCACTCCAGGTTCATCCATGTTGTCACAAAAATACAGAAGTTCCTTCTTTTTTATGGCTGAATGATACTCCATTACACACACACACACACACACACCCCACAGTTACTTTGTTCATTCATCTGTCACTAGACACCTAGGCTGTTTCCATGTTTTAGCTGTCAAGCTTAGCTATTAAGGAGATATGTTTTTCACCTTAAAAATCTTTATTTTCTTCTCCTGGTAGAAAGAAGCTGGGGGAAGACCCTCTGAGCTGCCCAAGGGAGAGATTAATTGTGTCTGTGTAATAAAAAGACAATTCAATTGTAGGAATCAAGTTACTTAAGAGTTTACGAGTCAGAGAGGGTCACCTCGTCCCAGTGAACAGAAGAGGTTGAACAAAGTGTTTTCCACTTCTCTCCCCGACAAGTCAAACGTCTGTTGTTACCTAGGCCAGTCCAGTGAGGATTTTATCCTGTTTCGGGTGAGGCTCCCATCCCTCTCTAGAAGCCTGTTTGCTAAATCAGCAGTGACAGGTCCAGATAAGGCAAGCCAGTTGCTATTTGCAATTATGTTGAAATGTTTGATTTTGGGGGGAAAAATCTATCTTGAATGAACAGGAGCCAAACTAATAATAATAAAAAAGGAGACCTTTCAAAGGTTTTCCGCCAAGTGCTTGACAAATTGGCCAAGGAGTCCAGGGACCAGGGATGCTTCATTGGGCTCTGCTGCAAACTTACTGTGTGACCTTGGGATAGTCACTGAGCCTCTCTGTGGCCAGGGTGGGTAGGCCAGGGGCTGTCCAAGGCCCCTCTCAGCTCAGACAGTCGGTGATTTGCTCCATAAGTGCTGCACAGAAGGCATTTAGAATGTCTAATGTAATGTTTTCTTGTTCTTTTGGAATTGCTTTTGTTCCAGGCAGAGTAAAGAAGGTTGGCTAAGGCTTGGGAGATGAGAATCTTGGCACTCCATGTAGCCTCCTACTAAGTCAGGAAATTGATGGGTTACACACTGTACCGACGAGAACTTGACTGCTGTCCCTCGACCCAAGAACACCAACCCCGGTGCTACTCCAGAGTAAATGAGAAAATGACAATAGGGTCGTGGCGCGCACCGCGCTAAGAGCACTCAAATTCAGATTCACTGTCCCACTTGCTTTCTGAGCCCCTGATTCTGCAGGTAGCAGGTAGCAGGACAGGAGGCATCCAGGTGCTGCTGGGAGGTATGTACGTTTGAGTGTTTTGTCTCAATAAAAATTAAACGGCTTCATGACAGTCTCTGCCTCCCCCTGGGTACATCCAAGGAACATTTTAGAATTTGAGACGTGCCAGCCATTAAAAACAGTGGAGGGCCCTTTCCCTTGGCGTTCTCAAATCCCCCTTCGTTTCGTACAATAACCTGGGAAGAATCTGTCCATATTAATATGCTGTTGTAGTTGGTCCGGCATGTTCTGAATGACACGTTTGTCATTTCTCCACTGTACGTGGTTAGCCGAAGCCATTACCGATTATTAACTGGTTCTAACTTTGTATCTGAAATGCAGTTTCCCACCCCCGCCCCACCCCGCCCCTGCCGCCGTTCCTGTATTCCCACTTGGAAACCGTGGGTAATGCGCTCATGGGTATGCATGGACTTTCCTCTGGCTCTGCACTCTGTCTTGAGTCCTGCGGGTCCTGCCAGCAGTGACAGGTTGAAAGCACACTATTAATAAACGCTTTGTTGAATAGATGTTGGGTGCTGGACCCAGAGTGTGACATCGAGAGGGTCCATTTCTTTCATTTAGTCGTGTCTGTTTGGCTCAAACTGATCCATGAGGTTGTGGAAAATGCTGGTGCCCATGCCGGACAAAAATCCTTTCAATTGGTTACTTACTATTCAAGTCGAAGAAGCATTTTGTAAGGTGGAAGAGAATGCTTGTATTTTTTTAAGAGTCGATATTTTTATAGTAGAAGATTCCTGCCTTCTGACTTTAAGATGGGCATGAGAGGAATATTGAATCACTCCAGCGCTAGCTTCTGGTTTTTCTGTCACCCCCCGCCCCGCTCCCGACAAACCCAGCGTTGTTTATTACCTGCCATGGAGTCATCATTTGGATGGAGCTGCAGAGATAAGTATGGGCCTTTAACCCCTGACCAATGGGATTCTGTGTGTGTTGTTGCTTCCCACCTCCGCCTTCCTTCAGCCACACAGCACACAGCCTGTACGCACCTGTCAAGAGCATGCAGCCCCTCGTGTGCCTGTTTGCTCGTGCTCACGGCGCATGTGCATCTCCTCTGAGTCATAATACCCAGCTCTGACCAGCAAAGGGCTTTGCACCGAAGCAGGCGTCCATGGGGATTACACTGCACCTGGCTTTCCAGGAAGGTTCTGTGGTGACCTGGGAGTTCACTGCCCAGGGACCCCAGGCTGGTGCCCAGTGAACACCAGAGACTGATCAGAAGGGATGGCATTGAATGGATAGAGCGGGCTGGAGGCTGAAATACGAATCTTTCAAAATTGATCCATTTTCTTCCTTTATCACCCTCCCCACTTCCTCCCCAAGCAAGAAGCTGGTATTAACACTGAGCCCATTTGGACTTCTAATTGTGCTCCAGGGTTGGGGCGGCGTTTGAGATGACTGTGCCGCAGGCGGTTCTGCTTTACTTTCATAGCACGGCAGGTGGAAAGGGTGCAAGGAGCCGGAGTCAGGCCTCCATTTGCTTCCCATGCACCCGGGTGCCAGCTGCGGGAGGCAGTGCCACGAGGCCAGTGCGCTCATGTTTGAACTTCGCTTTACTGGGACTCAGACACTGGGAAGAGAGGAGGCTGATGTTAGTGAGGGCCTCCTGTGTGCCAGGTGCTTTCTTCCTCCCAGGGGAGGCAGGGAGGTGAGAGGGGGCGTGCTCACCGATGTGAAATTGACTAGTCTAGTCAGAAATGTGAAATTGACTAGTCTAGGTTCACCATTGCCATGAGGAAGTAAGTGGTCCTCCCACCTCCACTCCCCGTGGGAACCCAGCTCCAGCAGTTAGATAGCCAGCCTCCTGGAAGACAATGACAGCCCCCTGCTGGAAGGCAGGCCGCTGTCACTATTTGTGCCTGACATTTCAGAGCCTTTAAAGAACCCTTGAAAGGCTTCGTTTTACTAAGGGGGAGTCTGATGCCCACGCATCAAGGGAAAGTGGCCTGTGTTAGCCCAGCCAGGTGTCGTGTAGAACCGTTTGCCCGTCACGCTCTGAGCAGCACTGACCACAGCCGCCGAGGCTGGAGTCTGAGTTGAATGGTACAGACCCCCGACCTAGGGGAGACCTAGGGGAGACCTAGGGGAGCCGTGCGGATGGCCAGGGGACATCCACTGTTTTAAGTGCAGTGACACCTGCATGCCTCCACAGCCCTGCCTCCCACTCTGCCCCCACCTCCCCCCTGCCCTGTCCCCTTATTCTGCTTCAGTTTCCCTCAGTGCGCTTGTCTAGGACGGTTCACTGTGTTTACCATCCGCCTTCCCCACAACAAGTGAACTCCGAGAGTAGAGATCTGGTCTGCACTGCTCATTGGCACACCCCAGTCCCGCCGCAGTGCCTAGCACAGTGTAGGTGCTTTGTTGACTAAACAAGTGTTTGTCAAATGAATGGAATGATCTTGCTTCCCCGTGCAGTGTGGTGAGCCCAGGATGCCCTGGTTCCTGAGTGTGACGTCTGAACAAAGTCTGTGTGTTGCAGCCTAGTGGGTGCTGGATGGGAAGATCGAGGAAACACCGTAGCATCCATTTTATGCTTGACCACGAAGCTGGCTGTGTGGCTGTGGACACATCACACGACATCTCTAAACTCAGTCTTTAGAACTATGACATGGGCATAGCCGTCCCTTCTGGGGATGGCCATGGTGATGAAATGATGTAATAGGTATAAAAAACGTGGTAAGTAGGAGACCCTCTGCTACTATAGTTGACTACTGAACGGTGTGGTTTGAACCACGCAGGTCCATTTATATGTGGATTTTTTCAGCTGACCCACACAGTTCAAACCCGCACTGTGGAAGCGCCAGCTGGTGGCTGGGAATCCGAGTAAGCAGAGGGCCAACTTAAGTTGCATTTGGACTTTTGCATGGCTGCACGGGCATCCGTGCCCCTAACTCCCACTTTGTTCAGAGCCAACTGTGTTTTACTGAAAGGCCTTAAAAAATTATATCTGTGGGCCTTTTTCATCCTCTGCAGTCCAATGTCACCCCATGAGAACCCTTTGGCTATTTCATGTGTCACTTTGCTCTCAATTTTAAAACCGCATTTCTAGAAGTGGGTTATTTACAAAGCCAGACTGTGCCCGTGATTCCAAAATAGAATTGTGTATGCATTCTGAAGCAATCAATGAACCAATTTCGGGTGAGGTGTATCTTCTGGCTTTTTGGTTTTAAAAGCAACAACAACAACACCATTCAGGTTTCAAGAAACCCCAGCATTTTTCAGGCGAAGGCCAAGTTCCTGCTCATCACTTGTGTGTATAAAAACTGCTTTATTCTCTCCCAAGAATGCATACGTGGGTTTTTTTTTCCTTTTCCAGTCCCAGCCCTCTTGCCTCCTTTGAGACTTTATGTTCCGTCTGCTAAATTGGCTGTGGTTTTGCTTCATCTGGCAGCCAGTCTCGTGGTTATGTTTCCTCTGTACCTGAGTTTTCGTGATGTCAGCGTCCTCCCCACTTTGAATGCAAGGCAAATGTCCCAGCCTCCATAAGCAAGTCCCTAGATGTGCTCCCTGCTGGATTCTGAAGCTGCAGGCTACAGGGGAGGAGCGCAGTGAAGTGGCATCAGAAGGGTATTTCCAAAGACCTAGGGGTTGGGGCCTTCACAAATGCAGCTTAATTGAGAATTAACAAGACCCCAGGCAAGTCTTAACCACACTGGAGTCTGGGAAGCACTGCCTTCCCTCAGAACCCACTTGCCTTTCCCCATGTAGCCACATAGACTGGACCAGGGCCTCAGACTCCTCCTCTCCTCGTCCTGAGCTATTTTGGAGCATGAGTCCAGATGTGCAAGGTCAGCTAACATACTGGAAACTCAAGGGAAGGGAGGTCTGTACTCAAGAGGTTAGAGATGGCTTTTGGAGATGGACCTGGGTTCTTCTGACGGTGTACTTGGCTATGACCTTGAGCAGCTCCTTTTGCCTCTCTGTGACGCAGACTCTCCATCCTTGAGCTTCCCTTGCGATCCTCACAAATGGTTCTTGTTGCCATTGCACATCCAAAGGTTGAACAGTATGGCCACGGAGGTCCCTGCCAGCACTGTAACAAAAACTGTTATTGACTGCATTGGCTTGGCTTTGCAAGTCTTCTGTTATGTCTGCTTAGTGGAAAATAGAAGTGCCATTGGACGAAAATATGGGGGTGCCGAGCCCTTGTGGCCCATCACAGCGGTTTGAATTGCAGAGTCATTTACTAAATGTAGTTGATATTCCCGTGTACATGGAGTTTCTTTAAAAATGTCTCCTGTCTGGCTTTAGTATCTGCATTTTCATTGTACAGCAGTAATCGAGCCCTGCCGTGGGATGGAGTTGTGTGTCCCGGCCACCCTTAAACATGTAAGGAGACAGACCTGTGGCCCAGAGGCCGGTGTGTGACGCCTTGTCCTGGACCGGCTGCCTCCCCAACCTGGTTTCCCAGCGTCCTTCTTTGAGGGGCTCCCCAGGGGCCCTGATGAAGAGGGCGAGGAGGCGGCGGTTTCTAGAACCCATTAAAGCAATGAATGCAGGTGGGAGTGGTGGCCTGACAACACGGGCATCTGCACCAGAAAAAAGCCCTGTGGGTGATTTGGACCGTGTCTGACATGGCGGGCTAGGCTTCATTAGAGGTTTCTGACTAAGAAAGGAAAAGTGGTCCATATTTCAGAAGTTTCCCTCCCATGTAGGCAGGGAAGCTTCTCCCCTAAGTCCCTGGGGAGCAAGGGTTTTTATTCTGCATTTCTGTTCTCCTGGCCCCGATGGAGGGTGTGGTATCCATTGTTGTGTCTGGATCCAGCGTGACCTTTACCCTTCTCTCTCTCTCTCTCTCTCTCTCTCTCTCCCTCTCTCCTTTTGCCTCCCTACCCTTCCTTCTCAAGGGCCCCCAAACCTTTCCCAGAGTTCTCCCAACTCTTCTGAACACTCTCCCGCTTCCAAGGGTCCTTCCACTCCTCTGCTGGGAAGGTCCGAAAGCTCAGATGGCCCTCAGATTCTTTCTCACTGACCCCAAGTGTCTATGTCTTCACCCATCTTCTAGCCATATTGTTTCTGAACAGGATCTGTGCCTGCTTTTGGTGTCTTTATTTTTAAAAGTTTCTATTCTCAACTCTTGTTTAGTGTTAGGAACAATCTTTATTTGCCCTGAAAGTCCTGGCTCATGGCTGACCCTCTGGACCACCACCGTGGACATTTCCCAAGTTAGTAACCTTGACCTGCTGCTTGTCCCCATAGCTTCCCTACTGGGGATTTGGTGAGGTTAGACCCTCCAGGCTTAGCCTCTCCCCAGCACATCTCAGACCATGCTTCCCTCCTCTCATCTGCCCACCAGTCCATTCAACACCCTGGAGGCAGGGCTAACGTTCTAAATCTATGTCTGATCCAACCATGCCCTGCCTACTGTCTTGCTCTGGCGCTGGGGCCCTGCAGGACAGAGGCTGACCCCTTAACTGCACTTGGCCAGACAAGCAACACACCCTCCTCAGAAACGAGGCTTTCTCTCCACCCATAGACACCTGCAGCCCAGCGGGGACTGGCCTCAGTGCGTCCTCCCAGCAGACCTTCCCTCTTACCCGCAGATGGGGGCAGCTGGCAGCCTTCTCTTCTCCCCGTCAGCTCCCTCAGCGTGGTGGTCTGCCCGACACAGATATTACCTATGTCCTTGTATTTTCTAGGGTTGCTCCTTGGATGGTAATACCTTTGTGTTGAGGGCTTGCAGTGAGGCAGACACCGTTTTCAGTACTCTCTCTGTATAAACTCATTTAAACCGCGCTACGGCCTTAGGGGGCGTGAGGTAGGTACCACTTTTATCACTTCATGTTGCAAAATTGCAAAGAGTCTGTCACTTGCC
>PVKM010039488.1:0-13742 GCA_004027735.1 Carollia perspicillata | reverse complement strand
GAAACTTTGATGTCCTCTTTGTTCTAGGCTGTTCTATAATCCTCCTAGTGGCAATAAATGCCAGTGGGTAGCGTGTTAGGAACTACAAGAAAGATACCAAAGCCTTGAATACTTTCTCAAAATATACTGATACCTTACATCTATTACATGGCTCATTCACCCACCAGACCTGCCAAAATGCTCAACCCTGATGAGAGGATGCCCCCCTCCATACGCTCTCCAGAGGACTGAGAGAAATAACTGGAGATGAGTCAGAGGCCAGGAAGCTTCAGAGCCTTTTCTCTGACAGAGCCTCTTGTTCTGAAAAAATCTTGGCTTAAGCAAGTATGCTGCTTTTTTCTAGTTTGAAGATGTTTTCTTTTTTGATAAGAGCCTTGGTGCATCTGGTTTTGTGCTTTGCAAATAAACAAAGCAGAAGTTTTGTTACGATACAAACTACTCATAAAGTCCTGTCTAAGTCTCTAACACCACCAACATTATCACCACCAGCATCTCAGTATTTTGTTTGTGCTTTTCCATATAATCAATATCTGATTCCCAATAGTGTGGATTATTCTCCCTATTATGGTCTGAGAGCCTGGGAATGAGTTTCCTGGTATCCAACAACTTTTTAACTTGGAATTGTCATTATATAGAAATTATTCTGGAGGCTTTTCCAGAAAGGTACAGATCTAATTACAGGAATCATAGCAAGACAAAGAGTATTTGTCTACAGAAATGGGTGTAAGCATTGCTGAAAGGTGCCTGAAATGAAAGTCTCCACCAGACTGTCCTGTGTGGCTCATTAAGACGAAGCTGTTACAGCAGATATGCAGTGAGAGAAGAGCACAGATTTTTTTTAAAAAAGAGTTGTAGTTAGAAATGCAAAGAAGAGATTGGGCTTGTGGGATGCCTGGGATGGTAGTGTATGAGAGTGGACGGTCTTGGTTGCTCAGTGATGGCACTGGACTCCTCAGTATGTGGTGGAAGGATTAATAAAAGAGAACCATAATGTCATCCAGAGGAGGATGGAGAAGTCCCAAATTTCCAACATTCAGTTAGTTACTCTTCAACATTATGGATCTTAATATGACATGCTCCCCTAAAGTTGTGCAAAGGAAGTACACTAATGCTAAATTCTTAAAGCTTAACAATTGTTGTAGAAGTATTTCATCACAAGCCTTCTTCAGTGACTGAATTAGAATATGGATTTAAATTAGCGTGGGTTAGTGTCTAGAGCTGGGGGAGAGAGAGCTGAGTCGTCAGGGGTCCAAGTAGCAGGTTAAAGTGGCAAACCAAGAACAAAAAAGTAAATCACTTTAATCATTTACTGCAATGGTATAATCAGGAGACTAAAACCAGAAGAAATGCTGACTCCTCCTCTTCCATTTTCTGGCATGGAATGGCATACCAGTCCATGGTCAGATGGATCAGTATAAATGTGGGGTTGTTTCACTGTTGAGGGAACCCTCAACAAAAGACTATGATAATTTTGCGGATCCTGAGGTGAAAGGTACAGCAAGGAAGGGAAGGGAAGGAAGCATGTACAGGCTAGGAAGGGAAAAGCATGCACAGGTACTGAGTCGGAGTGGGGAAGAGTGTCTTCAAGGTCTCTTCCTCTCTCCTCAACCCCCTCAAATAAGAACTCTGCTCAAGGCCTCAGGAGTAGGAGTGCAAATACGTTTAAGAGCACCACTGGCCAGGGGTCTTGTGTCCTTGACTGCATCTCTCTTCAGTGACTGCAATGCACTCGCTGGCCATGCACCCAGTCTGTGCTGGGAGGGCAGCTTTCTGTGTCAGTTTAAGCCTTTTAAGTAGTGTATGCTGAAGCCTAAAGAATCACACAGATGTTTTTAACCAGGAATCAGACTTATCAGGTATGAGGTACCACTCAACCTACTTTAAATTATTCCTTTCACAGTCACTTAGAGTAACAATTAAATAAGTAATACCTTTTAATGTTATTTCTCTGGCTCAGCTTGGGAGTAGTCTATGGATTAAGAAGGGTGATACTTGATGCTTATCTTGAGGAGCTATAAATTCCAGAGTTTATTCAGAGGTGTCTTGTGATGATAGATAGATGTTTGTATGAAATTGGACACATAATGTCCAAATGTTTTCCACATTTGGATTTGAGAAATTTTATAAAAATTGCTTATAATGTTTCATATTTATTGTGAATCTCCATTAAAATATGTATTTTTATCACATTTTTTATTACTGAAGCTGCCACCTCATTTCAAGCACCATTATAAGCAATATGCTAAGTGTTCCCTAAAGTATATGCAGGAGAGGAACATTAAATATTAAAGGAATGTAGATATTGCCTGTATTTGCCTTTGTGTCATTCAGATGAATACCCTTCAAGCAGCATAGTGAAGGGCAATGGTTTATTAGTTTAGGCTACACACTGTAAAGATTAGAATTGACAGAAATCCAAGGCATAATAGAGAACATTTTCTCTATACTGAGTGTTAACTGTAGTTGTGAGTTAGTTCTGAGGATTTCATTAAAACAATGAGAGTGAGGCCCTGCTGGCGTAGCTCAGTGGATTGAGTGCGGGCCTGTGAACCAAAGGATCGCAGTTCAATTCCCAGTCAGGGCACATGCCTGGGTTGCAGGCCAGTTCCCAGCAGGGGACGCACAAGAGGCAACCACACATTGATATTTCTCTCCCTCTCTCCTTCCCTTCCCCTCTAAAGATAAATAAATAAAATCTTAAAAAAAGAGTGAGAATGATATAACCAAGGGCTCTTCCACCTGCTGTGGATTATCAAAGCTCATTTTAGGAAAAAAAATAGTATAAAAAACATTTTTTAAAAAATGGCATTTGCTAGAGAAGATACATTAACAATGAAGCAACATTCATAGCTCAAACTAATATGCTATATTGATCTGTGCAAAATGTACCTTAGTGGGTAAACCTACTTTTTTTCTCTATCAAAAGATGAAACAGTATTGTTTTTCATTCATTTTAGGTTAAATTTAACATAGTACTAGAAAATTTTGGAAGATCTTTCAAGGAATGTACCATTTGAAATATCCAGTTGTCTGAATAATTAGGAATTTATGTCTTTAACTAGCCAAACTGTAACAGAGATGTATTTCAATTATTTAAGTTGGGATTTTTTTCCTTTTTCCATAACTAGAGTCTCATGTTGTTTTATGACCTCAAAACCTATTGTGATGTGTAGCATAAGCAGTTATGCAGGTTTTGTTTTGTGGCTTTGGTATATTTCCCAATTCCTCAGTTGCTCTTGGGTCTCAATTTTCAGGGTAATCAAACAACCTGCAAGAGGTATAGCTTCTTTCATAGAGGTTATAAATTTCCATGCCTGTAGTGTGTATAAAATAAGAATACCTATTTTTTTAGTGAAAGCTTGAGGGAATCCTCTATGACTAAGCAACACGCTTTTGACTATCTAGAGGTCATTTTTGCTTTCATTTGTCACGTTTGTTAGACAGGAGAATCTGCTTGGTATTTGAATTCTAGCTAGAAGGAACGTCACTATATTTCTTTGGATGCCTTTCTTACTTCACTTTGAAGTAAAAGAAACCTTAGGTGCCACAAGATAGTGAAGAACATTGGGATGAGGAATTAGGTTTTCTGGGTTTGCATCTGATTTTTATCACCTTTTAAGACAGAGATTCCAGACTCTTTTGGTGTATTAGAATTACTTATCAAGATTTTAAAATAGTACATTTTTATACTTGGCTCATGTCAGTTTCTCTAGGGATAGGGCCTCTGTGTCAGGTGTTTTCAAAATTTGCAATTGATTCTAAAGCTCAGGAGGTTGAGAATCAGTGGTCTAAGGCAAATTAATTATATTTTTCAAAATCAAGTTTGTCATCTATATAAAAATTTGAATTACATAATGGTTTTTAATTTTGAGGGAGAGGCACAAATTTCTAAGAAACTAAACCTTAATTAAGTCCTGGTCATTTGGGGTTACTTATTATACAAGTTATTGTTTAGTTTCCTGAATTATTAGCGATGGTAATATGGCTTTCTCTCTTTTCACATTTTTATTGTTGTTCAAGTATAGTTGTCTCCATTTCCCCCCCACCATTCCCCCCAACCATAGCCATCTCTGCTTCCCAACTTGGATCCTAACCCTCTTTGGCTTTGTCCATGTGTCCTTCATACATGTTCCTGACAACCCTAATTCCAATTTATAGTATGCTGGCTTTCTGTGTTGTTTGTTGTAGAAAAGGAGGTTGATTTCCTGGGCAGATTGCTGCAGTCGTGGATCAGAGCTCTATTTTTATATATGATCTGCCTATTTTTCCTGTGTATAGTCAGTCTATCACATTTATAATCCAACTTCCTGTCACCTAAAATAATTAAAAAGAAAATAATAAAAGGGAAAAAATAAAAACTTAAATCTTGCCTCATGACCAATCCCTAGCTTAACTCCTATCAAATAACTCTTTACTCTCTATTTTGGGGGAAAAGTGAGCTTGCCTGAATCTACCTCCTAGGTGTTTGCTGTCTGCCTTTGTGTATTTGCCTAGCTCATGAGCATTATTTCAGCATCCTTGAAACGTGTTTTGCATTTCCCCATATTGACCCATTTTGGATTTACTCTTTCTTCCCTTTTCCTCTAACACAAACATGGCTGTTAGTGTGATGCTATTATTGAAATTTTGCAGATTATGGAGGTGGTGTAGGGATAATTTTAGCAAAATAGGAATTAAAATAACAATTTAATTCTATGAGTTTTAAAATTCCCTGGCCACCTTCAATACAAGGACATTTTTATTACTCAACTTCTGATATTCAACTTGATACCATGATGCAGAGTAGATTCTCCATGTCTATGCCTCCATGAGTCATCTTTTTCTCCTGTGTACTCCAGAGTCACTCCCACCATCATACTGGCCACATTGTGTTTCACAGGCATAGCAGTAAGAAAATGAACATGTTTCTTGTATTATAATGTGGTAAAATTTCCATATTTGGTATAAAATTCCCTCATTTAGCTCAAAAGGTCCAAAAGACCCTTACTGTATCAACCAAAGTGACTTGTTAAGATATTTTCTGAAACAAGTACATTTTACTTCTAAGGCAATTAAGATGACTCCTTTCAATCATGGAAACAAATATAGTTTTTCCTTTCTCATATTTTTTCACTACTTATTTATTTTTCTATAAAATGATTGATTGACTTAAATGACTCATGAAGTACTTTTGAGATCTGTGTGATTCTTAATGCACATATTCTGCTATATTACAACTGGAAATAAGGTATAGTTGTTATGAACAGCTGTAATTAGCATTATTTTTGTATAACTACCATAGATTAAAGTATTTTCCCTCTAACCTTTACTTTTGAGCAATAGCAACTACTGTCAATATCAATGATGAATTATCACTACCATTCTCACATTGACATTTTCTCATGGTAAAAAGTAAAACCCCAGCCATAGTGAAATACTTACAAATCCTGCCCATTTGCCCAGTGGCTCCTCCTGATATTCTTGGGTCATTGCATGTGCTGTTTCCTCTCTTTTTTAAATTCCCATCTCCCCAACTATTTATTTAAAAAGAGAAAACCATTCATAAATTTGTGTTTTACTCAGAGTAGCTTCTTTGTAAGCTGTCTAGAGCATAACAACTGTTTCTGCCACATTCTTCCCCAACAGGAAATAAAATTTTACTGGAAACACATTGAAAGAGTCCTCAAAAACACATTCATTGAAGCCAAACAGAGCCTCTCACAACAATGCCATATGGTACAATGAGATAGATGGGTTCCTAGAATACTCATTTAGCAGGGGAAACCAGTACTACAAGGAGTACAGATAATAATATTATATATATATATATACTTCATTATCAATTATTCTATTGATGAACATTGAGCTTGCTTTCCTGTCTTGGTTTTTAGTAGCAATGCTGCAATGAACTTAGGAGTACATAAATGTTTTTGAACCAGCATTTTCAATTTCTTCAACTAATTACCTATAAGTGGAATTGCTGGATCCTATCGCAGCCTTGTTTTTAATTTTTTGAGAAATTGCCATAGCATTTTCCATTGGGCTGTAAATGTAGTTTATTTTATTTTTAATATTATTCCCTCTATATATAATTTAAATTCAGTATATAAAACAAACAGAATCACCAAATATGGGTTAATTTGAATATAAAACACAGGTAGAAAAAACTTTTCTGGACAAGGACAGTAAGTAAATATTTTAGGATTTGCACATCAGTTGCAACTGATCTCAGTTGCAACTCTTCAAATGTGTCATCAAGCCTTAAGGCATCTGTAGACAAAGCATAAATGAATGTGTATGGCTGTGCTCCAGTAAAACCTTATTTATACAACTCATAGCAGATTTAATTTATCTAATAGACCACAGCTGGCCAGCCTACTATATACATGGACTCAGTAGGTCCCCATCTATCTACCACTTGTTTTCTTTTCACCCTTTCTCATTCTACTTGGTAGTCCCTGGAAGTTTCCCCCTAATTCTAAGGAGAATGGTTTTAAGAAGCACATTAGTAAGTCTGATATATAAATAATTTAAAATTCTCAGAATGACATTATTTCAATAAAAACTGTTCAATATCAAAAATATTTCTTAGATACGTTTTTCACAAGTCTGAATTTGAAATTCATAGAAATAAAAACTTTCTATGTAGCTATTTCCGGAAGAACAGAAGTTTGTTTTTGGTATAATTATATGTGTATTGTGGCATATATTGTATTGTGTATTGTAAAAATATATATTTATCTTTCTTTTTCCCCAATGCCAAGGATAATAAATTATATAGAATTAGGAGTTATTTTATATAGAATAAATGTCTTGAAAAATTCTTATCCTTCTTTATTTTAAGATTGTCAGCATTTTATCTGAATTATCAGGTTAGTCTCTGATAAGAAATGCAATTAAAATAGATATGAAACCTTACTTTCTTTTAAAGTCATTGACTGTCAGAAGAAAGTTATTTGCTTGGCTAATTAAATTTTAAATACTTAAGAATTATTTGGTATCTAGAAGATAGCCCAGAAATTATTAAAAAATAAAGAAAACATAACTGGTTATAGAGCCATAACAAGTTCAAAGTTTATCCAGTTTTCCTTTGAAAAGAGCTTTTTAGAGGAGCTGGTTTGACTTTATTGACCATTTCCCAACTCTTTCTTTCTGATGAGTTTTGTTCATGATGAACTAGAGAGAGACTCAAGCTGATTAACAGGTTTTTACTGCACATGGACTAGAGACCATATCAACTTAAAATTTCTCCCTGAAACTTCAGATTTTTAGGGTACACCTCTAGCTTTTGGTAATTTATTAAAAACCAAAACAAATGCTTCCCAGAACTATCTGTTTTCAGGTTTGTGGGGTTGTGCACTCACTGAAAATCAAGCAAATCAAACAAATGAAAAACCAAACTTGAGCAACAAAACTAAAATATAGTTCTCCCACTAAGAGTGCTTTTATTTAGTTTATTTTATTTCATGTTTGCTAGTTCTTTTGGATTAAGGACATCTTCATAACTGGCTACAAAAAAGGGGAAAATATCAAACCAAATCATGAAGTTGTCATAAATATTGTACATATCAACATTCATTATAAAATATACATTCTAATAACTAAAGTGTTTGAAAACCAAAATCAACTGAAACTCTTATTTTTTGGGTGAAAGACAAGTTAGAAAAAAAGACCAACTAGGAAAAAAATTGTGCTGTAATTTCATGCAAATCTCAGTAACAAGTTTATTTTATATACACACATTAGCAATATTTGTAACTCTTCTTCGGATCAATTGCCTATATATATACACACACACATATATACATATGCATGTATATATACATATATATACATATACATATGTGTATATATATGGCATGCAGCAGCAGACACTATTGATTAATCATTGAATATCTTTACGCTTATAAAATATCGACTCAGAAATGTTAGTTATGTGTGAGGATAATTTAGCTAAATTAAATACAAGGATTTTGCATAGTCATTATAATTTTTAAATTATGATTCTGAGCAATTATTTTTCAGGGAACTGAAAAAGGTAGCTAAAGAGCAGAGAACAGTTAGGATGGTAAAACTGAGGGCTGTCAGGCCATTATAATGGTGGAAGAGTAGACAACTGCCCAGAGGTAATAATTTTCTATGCCTGTCTCCAGCAGAGTACAGAAGAATAAACTAGGAGTGATGGAACAACATATTTGTTCTGTAATGGGAAGGAGTGCCTTTACTACCAGCTTCTGAAATGGCTACCAATCATTCCTGCCTTCTTGTATTCATACTTTGTGTGATCAATCACATCTTTTTGAATGTGCTTTGTAACTACAGACTAACTTCCAACAATTAAAATTCATCAAAATTGATGCAATTTCACTTCCAAGATTAGGTTGTGCTATAAACTAAATATTTGTATCCTCTCAAAATTCATAATTTTAATAATTCCCAGTGTGCTGTTATTGAGAGTCAGGGACTTCAGAAAGTGGTTTGGTCATGAGGGCAGACCTTGTGAGTGAAACTAGTGACTTTACAGGAGAGACCTCACAGAACTTCCTTATCCCTTCTGCCCTGTGAGGACATTGCAAAAAGATGGCCCTCCATGAACCAGCCAGCAAGTCCTCACCAGATATTGAATCTTCTAGCATTTTGATCTAGGTCTTCCTATCCTTCAGAATTGTAAGAAATAAATGTTTGTCATTTAAACCACCCAGTCTCTGGTATTTTGTTATAGCAACCTGGACAGACCAAGACAGTTTACAATAAGATTGTGATTTTCTCTCTCACTCTTATTTACTTGTTCTCAGGAAAATGAGCTGCTGAGTTATGAGATGTCTTACGGAGAGGTCCATATGACAAGAAACTGAGACCCGCACTCCAAGAATCAAATCCTGTCAATAAGCCAGTGAGAAAAGTTGGAAGCAAATCACCTCCAGAAAAAACTTGCATGACCACATTAGCAGCTGATTCCTTGATCCTGGCTAGGAGAACCCTGTAAATCTATAAGATTCCTGGCCCACAGTAACTGTGAGATACAAAATGTCATTGACACAGGACATTAAAGTCAGAGGATGGACATTCTTCAAGGATGGATACTGCTTTGGTGTCAGTATGCTTGTGCAAGCAGAGTCTACCCTGATCAGCCTTAGAAAAGAAACAGGTAAAACTATTTTCTTATTTCTATCTTTAAAAAATATGTTTTACTGGTGGTAATACAAAAAAAGGAAATGCAACTTTATGTCAGCAGTGCATTTCACTGAATATTCTCATATACAGTTATCTAATCATATGAATAATCTATCAAATTTTACTTGGAAGCCTCTTGTGTTTCAAAGATAGGAATGTGGGTGATTGTTGTTCCTTAACAAGTACACACTACAAAATTAGGGGGAGTTGTTGGATTTGAACAATTTGTTGTATTCAAGCTGTAGTTGCTCTTTACAGAGACTTTCTGAGGAACTGATAAATATACAAGGGTGGACAAAAGTAGGTTTAGAGTTGTTCATATGGAAAAATATATAATATGAGATTAATAATAATGCAAGAATAAACTGTTTTGTACATTCACAACTGTAAACCTACTTTTGCCACCATTGTAATAACTTACTTAACCTCATCTTATTCCTTTGTCACCCTTAATGTTTCAAAATAAACCTTATTGCCAAGAAGTTCCTCATAGTCTCACTCAGAGACTCAGAGACTATTTACACTTATTTTGATGTGATTAACTTTAATCTACAGCCGCTTTTTCCACATTTTGGTGATATAGGGCTGGTAGAATTAGTCACATTGAAATCATGAAGATGTGGTAGCTTAACAATGAAATATATATTAGTTGATAAAGATACAAATCTCCCCAATATACTTTCTGGGTCTGAAACTGTGGTAGGCAGTGGAAGTTTAGTGGTTACCAGGACTGATACAATCTCTGTCGTTACAGTGCTTTCATTATTACTTAGTTAAAAAGAGCATGGGTTTTTTCCATCGGGCAGACCTAGGCCTTCATTCTGTTTTTAACATATGTTATCATGACCTGGGGCAAGTTTCTTAAACTTTCTGAACTGTCATTACTTCCATAAATTTGGGATAATAACATTACTTTCCTGATGAGACTGCTAAAGGGTTAAGAGTGATAACAAGAGTAAAGTTCCTATAGCGAGAACATAGCTTTTCATAAAGGGTAAGTACGGTGCTGTTGCTGTTCTTGTTATCTGTATCTCCATCACCACCACTGTTAGAGAAGGGGACACACCTTTGCCCTGTTACTAATTTCCAGAAAGAGGAAGTTGTTCAGTAGTCTTTCCACCTTTGGCAAATTGGAATAATGTATTAAGTGAAACTGTGACAAAAAGATACATAATTCATGGAGACATACCATTTGTAACTGAAAGAAAAACAGCCAGAGCAGCCAGTTTCATCAGATGCTCACACTCCAGTTTCTAAAGGACAGTGGATGAAGCCAAGCATTTCTTATGCATGCAGTGGCTGCATCCCAGGAGAGGAACCCTGACATTAAGAGACTCTGAACTTGTATGAAGCTGCCAGAACATTTGCTCTGCTTAGCTCTGGAGACGCAGTGCTTATCATTCTTGAATGGAAGCAAATTCCTGTAGGAAGTGGGAAGAGAAGGCATTAAAATTATTACCCTGGAATGTTTCTGGCTAGGTGTCTTTGAATGTGTCTTCAAAACCCTCCTGAGGAATACACTACCTATAACTTCCAAAACTATCTACTATTCCAACATGTCCTTTGCTGTAATGACCTTGACTAATCAAGTACATGAAAAATCCATGTAGAATTATCCAGCAACATTATAGTAGGCAGATAGTTAGATATTAAAGAGAAAGGAGCCAAATATCTAATTAATCTGGATTAACTAGGAAATGACAGCTTCAGATACTCCAGAGAATAGCTGGAATTGCTCTGCCAAAGGAATTAGTATCCTAGTAAACAGAAAAGGATGGCTTTTCAATATCCCCCCAAAACAGCCACCTGTTTTTGCAGATTAATGGTGGGGAGGGATAATCAGAGAAGGAGAAATTCTTCTGCTCATGTGTAGGTGGTAAAAGTCCAATGATGAGGCAAAGTTATGAGGCATGTGCAGTAGGAGCTAAAATGGCAGCCATAAAGGAAAGAGAAAAACTTGGGAAAAAGATTGACTAGAATATGGCCACTGGCCTGGGAACATCCTGGAAAGAGATTAAATAGTTTGAAAAAAAAAAAAAAAGCTTACTTCTTCCCAAACCCAAGGAAATGTAATCAAAACTTAACAAAGGCCCAGTTGCCACTTTCTCTCTTCAGCAGCTGCCCAGACAAATCACAGTCTCCATTACGATCCCAATTCCAGTCATGGGCCACATAGAAACAGAGACTAAGATAGACCACTGGAGCCTCGGATTCTGGGCTAATGGCTCAACACCAACAGTTATCTATTGGTAGATTTGGGAAGAAGTATTGCCATGCTGGGCTCAGCAATGCCTCTTTTCTCCGTGGCTTCTCAGGATCATTGAAACTCTAGAGAAAACTCTCGTCAAGAGAGTTAATGAGTGTGCCTAATTCTGGAGTTCAGGGAGAAGCTGTAATTGTCTCTCACACAAAGTCACATTATATATTTTAGCAATGACCAATCATAAGGTTGGTATATTAGCTCCTTTTTTATGTCTCTGCTTTCTTATTCAAATTTTTAGGACTCACTAGGGAAGAGGGTACTAATTTTGGGAGGCTCCCTAAGAGATCAGACCAATTATTATTATGAGTCTACATAACAATCTATTCTGTAGTACCAAGTTACTACTGCAGCTAATTTTGTTTTATATAACTTATTTTAAGACATGGAAGTATAATGTAGTTTAGGAAATATTTCATCCTGCATTATGAGAATAAGAGATTGTGATGTAAATCAGTACATTTCAGATGTTTAAAATTTTGCTTAAATGCTATTTTAAGTAATTTCCAGAGACTGGTAATTTTAAAAGTGATTTGCATTGAATAACCCTTATATTAATGTTTGAATATGTTTCGCTTTCTTAATTAACTTCTTTCTAATCCTCTGGACTGTTACAGGGCATATCATTTAGGCAAATACTAGGATGACCTTGCCTTTTGTGTGGAGACAGGAAAGGGCTTTACTAACGTGTGATAGGTAAGCTGAAAATTTAAAAATAACTAGAAATTGATCAAGCTGGGCGGGGTGAAATGAGAAGAAGGTTATAAGCAAAAAGAGGAACGAAGGTATAGATCCTGAAGTGGAGATGATGTGGATCTGAAAATAGGCCAATGTGGTAGAACTTTTGACAGAAGGAGCAAGAGAGCATTAGAGTGAGGCTAGAAAAGGAAGCAGGAGGCAGATACCACAACAGGCTTAGAGTTCAGGTAGAAAATGGTGTTCTTTATCTTAACAGCTATTAAAGTGTCTGGAACAGGACAGTGTGCTGATTATATAATGAATTGCAGAAGGAATTGGTGAGACCAGTGTGCAAGCCACGGCAGCGGTACAAGAAGGAAATTAAATTGAGCTGGGCAGAATGGGTGGCAGTAAAAACAGAGGAAAGCAAGTAGATTCCAGATACATTTCAGAAAAAATGACTATTTATTTTTATTCTCCAAACTGCACCCTGTGTTTTGTACAACTAACAAACATCAATAAATGTTCACCAGTCACGTGGAACCCATCATCTTCCAAGCATTTTTCAATTTACCGAGCTTCCTGCTTTTTTGGAAAACTAGGAAGAGGCTGTATAGAACACTATTTCTCAAGTAAAATGTAAATTCAGATTAAATTAGTCACCAAAGCAGGTGACTAATTAAGAAACAGTTATTTAGGCAATTACAGCAAATCTACACTTTTCCTGGTTAGCATTCAGATGTGGGAGGCAGAGTATTACTTTTGATATGTGTAATGTTTCCTGTGGGGAAACAATGAAAAAAAAAATGCCTGGACGTCCTGAAGTTGGAATACATCCAACACTATAAGATACACCATTTTAACAATGAAAATGATATCCATGTGATTCCCACATCAGCTAACAGCTGTCAGGAAAGGGCTTCAGAATTTCTAGCATTGAGTCCAATTAAGTTGTAAAATCTTGACTTTAAATTAGTTCATGGACTGCATTTTGAAGTCTTAAATAATTACTCATGCCTGCTGGAGGAACTTCATTTTTAATGATATCTGAGTTATTTAATTGAGTGGCATTCATCCTTGCACTTAGAGCTCCTATTAGGAGTAATGTGGTTGTGATAAATCTATTATAAATTGATTCTGTGAGGATAGTTCCTAATTCTTCCTCCAAAGCTGCAGGGATTACATGTCTGTAGCTGCAAGAGGTGGCAAACCAGTAGATGGGACTTGGGATACTAAAATTTTAGCAATAAATAAACAAATGCTATGAAATCATTTATATATTATTATAAAACTTTTATCGAGTATCTGCTTTACATCTGGCATTATGCTAGATGCTGGGAATATATGAAATTCAATGAGATTGTTGTTTATTAAAGTAAATAGAATTTTTAAAATTATAATAATGGTTCTGGGACTAAATTAGAAGCAACTGAACAAAGGAAGAAGTGGTCATCTGAGGAGGAAAGAAAATGTTTCCAGAAACCTGTCACTTGAGCTGAGTATTCAAATGAGTTGATATTCATTAAGTATGAAAGGGCATGGTGATATATTCAAAACAGAGGAATCAGCATATTAAAAGCATAATATTATGAACCAAGGATGTCCTTTTTCACCTCTCTTACTGAACATAGTACTGGAAGTTCTAGCTATA
>PVKM010039487.1:0-13750 GCA_004027735.1 Carollia perspicillata | reverse complement strand
CTCCCACCTGTATTCCCCAACCCTTTTGTTCATGTCCATGGGTCGCACATTTAAGTTCTTTGGCTTCAACATTTCCTATACTATTCTCAACTGCTCCCTTTCTATTTTCTACCTACCATTCATGCCAGTTATTTCCTGTACCTTTTCTCCCTTTCTCCCCCTCCCTCACTGCTAACCCTCCATGTGATCTCCATTTCTGTGATTCTGTTCCTGGTTTAGTTGTTTACGTAGTTTTAGTTTCTGTTTTTTAGGTTCAGTTGTTGACAGTTGTGAGTTTGTTGTATTTTATTGTTCATATTTCCGATCTCCTTTTTCTTAGACACATCCCTTTAACATTTCATATAATAATGGATTGGTGATGATTTTTTTTCTTCTCTGGGAAGCTCTTTATCAGCCCTTTGATTATAAATGATGCTTTGCTGGGTAGAGCAATACTGGCTGTAGGTGCCTGCTTTTAATGACTTTGAATATTTCTTGCCAATCTCTTCTGGCCTACAAAGTTTCTTTAGTGAAATCAGCTGACAGTCTTATGGGAACTGCCCTGTAGGTAATTAATTGCTTTTCTCTTGCTACTTTTAAGATTCTCTCCTTATCTTTAACCTTTGGCATTTTAATTATGATGTGTCTTGGGTGGGCCTGTAAGTTGGGTGGGGTGGCGTCTCTGGGGATCTCCAAGGCAGGTCAAACAGCGTTAGCCAAGTTGATGGAGTCACAGATATGGCACCAGCTTGCCAGATCTCTGAAGGGAGGGTTTAGCAAAGGGATACTGGCCTCTGCTTGCCTTGATGCCAAACACTTCAGTTTCTCCCTGTGTACCACTGTGCCTTTCAAGCTGCTACCCTGGTGCTGGAGCTGAGGTCGTGAATCTGAGTAGGTGAGACCATGTGTGGGTTCTTTAAGAGGAACTGCTTAGGGCACCAGAAGTTTCTTCCACCAACTAAGTCCCCTCTGGTTTTTTCAGCCAGAAGTTGTGGGGACTCATCTTCCTGGCACTGGCACCATGGGCTGGGCCCTGATGTGGGGCGGGACTCCTCACTCCTGAGATATCCCTCCCGAATTTTTATCTACTGTTCCACATCCACGCCCCTCCTACCAGTCTGGCTTGGTGTGGTTTCTTTAATTCCATAGTTGTCAGACTTCCCATTGACTTGATTTCTGATGATTCTGAGTGATCATCAGAATCACTATATATTAGTTCTATATATTAGTTGTAATTTTGATGTGGTTGTGCAAAGGGAGCACAACCCCCATGTCTGCCTATGCCGCCATCTTGACCAGAAATCCACCCCTTTAAAAGCCCTGTTTCCAAGTACAGTCACATTCTGAGGTACTGGGGGTGAAGGCTTCAATATAGGAATTATGGGGGAACATAATTCAGCCCATAAGAAATCTCTTCTCACTTAAACATTGCTCTGTGTGGCTAGGCTCTAAGCGGATAAATAACTCATCGTATAACCAGTAAGTGGTGGAAATAAAATTTTAACTGAGGTCTCATTATATGAGCACCAAAACCTGTGCTCTTTCTGTTATTCATACCTTCTCAAAAAATTACAAATATAGTTGGGAAGGCAGAATATTGATTCATAAAACTTTAAATATGGGTGTTAATGATAAGGAGCCAGTTATTCATGAAATTTGTATTATTATATGGAAAGAATAGATTTGGAATTAATAAACATTTATAGAATATTTATAACATGTTAGGGTGGGTACTTTTACAAAAGAGTCAGTTGGTTCCCTTACACAAGGAACTGCTGATTGGCAAATAGTGCCATTCTCAGTACACGTTGGCCCAAAGCCTACAGATGATCCTAAGTCAATGTCAAAAACAAGGAGGCTTTCTAGAATAATTATCTTATATACTATTAGATCTCTTTTCTTCTGCATTTGGATGTAGGCCACATGTAGGTACCCATGTACGAAACCCCTCATCTGCTTTAATATTTTACCTCACTGGCAATCCGTACAATATATTAGTGGACTGTCAGCTGGACAGCACCACAGAATAGAAGACAAAAGTCCCATGTCTGTCTCTTGACTCCCACATGTATGTCTGGGAATGAGTGTTAAGCTAGATTGTGGAACTGGCACCTGCTCCATGCTCTGAATGACCCTGAATTGTTATTTAAAGTTTGTTAGAAGCACTAGCTTGTGCTTTATTCTCTAACTACATTTTATGGATCTATACTACGTTAAATTGTAATTACATAATTAATAAACTAAATAATTTCTATTCCCAGATTATGTTATAATGTTTCCAAAGAAGGCCACTTCAGGTATGCATACTAGGGCCAAAGCGTATGTCTAGAATCTAATACATACCACCTCTTACACTGAAACTGTCTAACTCCTAAATACAGTAAATGTAAGTCCTGTGTGAAAGATGGCCCCCCTCTACCAGCAGGAAGGAAACACAGAAAGGCAACTGTAGAAAAGTAACTAACATATACGGGGAGACTAAAGATGATAAGAATTATTTTAACAAGTTCTGTTTTACAGATTATCTTGACTTTGATTCACCTTCTCTGGTGGTAAGAATGCAAAATTCATAAATGCAAGTTGCTCCTCTTAGTTGAACCTAGTATGTAAACACTAGGCCTAGCTACTTCCTTGGGTCTTCCATTTTCCTATGGGGGTTCTCAAGTATGTGTAAAATCTGACACATACACATACACACACCTCACTCGTATATATAATTTTATATATATATGTGAGATATATAGATAGATATCTCACATATCGCTTATTATAGGGGCTACAAGAGTCTCCTCAAAGAGGCTGAACTATAGAGGTACATTACTTTGTGGGGGTTTTTTTGAAGTAAATTCTTTGAATATCAATTACACCATTTTTAGAAAACAAGTACAATACAAAAGCACATTTCAAAATTTGACCTGATTTTTAGTTTTATTCTACTTTTGCTTCTCACTAATAGCATGAATAGCAAGAGTTCTTCTTTAAAAAAATAGTTTAAAGTTATGGTTGACATACAACAGAGTTCTTATTAATAAGGGAAATTTAGTTGTGACTTTTCAAACTGTCTCAGTTAAGTGGGATCCCTCCCATCTCCACCACCTGGCACCTTCCATACAATACACATAAAACTGGGGATACATGCTCAAGATTGAGAGCCACTCTGACCCCTGAGTTTCTTTTTCCTAAAGCTGGATACCCAAAGACAATTAAGAGGTTCAGTTTAGGCATTTTTGCTTTCAGGCCCAGAATCATCTTACTCCAAGACATTTTCACAGAACACATTACTTCCTACCTGCTGTCAGACTGTAAATCACTGATTAGGGTCAGAGTTACCAGTCCTCACAGCTGGAGGCAGACGGAAAGAATGTGATAATGCAGGCCCTCCCAACCCAGTGCTCTATGTGCACGTGTGATGGACAGTGCCATGGCCGCCTGAAGTCCAAGGAATAGAGGAAGTCCTACCTCTAACTTCAGAACATCATGCTGAAGTTTGCGCTGGAATTCAAGGAAGTTTTTGATTGTCAGCTTCCCTTTGAGATCAGCTCCAAAAAAATAGGTTGTAAGGGCTGAACACAAGCCAGACTTGAGGGTGTTACCAGTAGTAGAACGATCTCTGTGACGCATTCCCATACTGGTTTGGGAGCGAATGATGCTCTGAACCTAAAAGAGAAGCAAACACCCACCCAGAAAAACATTACAAAGTGGAAACACAGAGAAAACTAACTGCCTATTGATTCTTTATTATTTGCCTACGCTGTACTACAACTCTTTCTTTTAATGCTCACAACAATCATATAGGTTATCCTTATTTCACAGGTAAGAAATTCAAGACACATACAGCTAAATAACTTGCTCAAGGTCAAATAGCTAGCAAGCAGCAGAACAAGGATTCTAACAGAGATGACTGATACCTTTAAAATTGGGACCCTCTTAAAAATCTCTTTTCAGAAAAGAGTATGCATTTGTTTTGAGGCTCAAAACTTCTCTCACAATAAATAATCATCAACCTCACAGTAACACCTTCCATATCTCAGGAGAATTATTAAAAATTCACAGTTTTTACTAGTGACACTCTAATTGTGATGAGAGACAGCATAGCTATAGGCAAATACTTAACACTAAGGGAGATAACATTTATTAGAATGATACATGAAATACAAAATTGGTATGAAATAGTTCTCCAAGAAAATATGGGGGAATTAGTTCAATCTTTGAGAGGTTTTAATGAACTTTTTGAGAAAAGATAACTTTTGGGACTAGCAACTATGGCCTAACAATATCTATAAAAGCTTTTTGAGGTGAGTTGATAACAGCTATAGCTCTTTTTCCACGAGTTCCTGCAGTGTTTTCTACTTCTTTACAAGCCAAAAAACAAACCACCGGCCAAACCCACAGCTATTCAGAACAATTAAAACTGGGATATGTAAGGATAAATAATAAAGGTACGTTACATAAATAAACAATATATGTAGTCTTGATGTTTAAATCACCAAATTAGAAAAGGGTAACACTCAGAAACTTAAGATGTGGGTTTCGAGTCCCACACCTTCACCACTGGGCCACCACAGCCCCTCTGAAACATAAGATTTGTAATGATGAATTTACCTTAGTTAAATGTTTTTTATTTATTTTACTTATTATCTATGACCATAAAAAAGACTTATTTAAGACAATTTAAAAGTCTCTGCTCTATAAAGGGTGGGACAGAACAAGAGAAGGCCACTAGACCGGGAGTCAGAGGTCGTGGAGGCTGACTGGGCTGCTCTGTAGTGAGAGCAGAATTTATGCAGGTCTTTCCCCCTCTTTGAGCCTCACTTTTCTCATTGGAAAACTTCACAGAATACAGTCTTGTTGAGTCTCCTTAAAACTTCAAGTTAATATCATAAATGCTTCTGATTATGAATTTTTCTGGGTTTCACATTTTGTCACATAAATAAGACTGGTTGACCTTTGTTTCTCAGGCACATGGAGACTTGAAAGCCAGGTATACAATGGGTTTTAAAATTACTTAAGTTGAGCTTTTTAGACTTCAAACTGAAATAAGGGGCAATCAGAAAAATGCTTTTTCTATTTGAAGGCAATATGTAATTCACTGTATTTATGTATGAGAACTGAAGGGTTTTCCAATAGCAGTATTGAAGTAGCAGTATATGAACCAGTACTGAGCATCAGCATGGTGAGGACCTACCACAATTTAAATTTTGCCTGTGGCTATAAATAGTACAGCTTATAGCCTTCCCACTGTGGGAACGTATGTTAGCTTCAAAGTGTGGTGCTGAGAGTATCTGTATTAGTGATTGAGGAAAAAAGTGCTTTTAGGGAAAATTAATGCTACAGCATCTTTGTTGACTAATAACAGTACAGTTCAGATACCGTCGCACTTATGTATAAACTGTTGCTCACTATAAGTGTTTTTTCATTAAAAACTTTTTTTAAAAGTATGTCTCATGAGATTTTTTGTGTGTGAGAAAAACAGAGAGACAGAAAGAGATTGTCTTCTTAGTATTTCTCAGTTGGGAAATGTTTTCTTAAAATGACTTTATTTAGATAACTTGTTAATGGTATAACATAAGAATCTGTCAAAACACCAACTAGTCATGTGAATGCTTACTATATGCTATACGCTGTAGAGAAAGTTAAGAGAAGTATAAAACATGACCTCTGAAATAAAAATCTCATTCCTTCTCTTTTGTTTCACAATTGATAGCTATCACTTCTCATACTTTCCTACTAAAAAACATTTCTGTCATAGCTTAGGTGAACATAGCCCAAATAATCAATATCTTTTGTTAGGTTAATTTTGCTTTATGATTTGCTATGAAATGGGTTTAAAAAAACAGTGATAGTAAGGTCAGAGAAAACTCACACTTACTATTTATAGTAATAAATGCTTTTTAGTAATTTGTGCTTATGATGATCAAAGTGATTCTGGAAGATGAGTGAAAGAGTAGTATTAACTATCAGCTTGTTCATGCCACATTAACTTTGAAGACACATGATGATGAAATGGAAGATGTCCTCATTTGGTTCTGTTTAACTTTTTTCAATAAACTTGTCAAAGAAATACCCATTTACCTGGGAAATCAGAGTAAAGGCTGGGTGCATTTTCAACTTAATAAATTATTATATTTCCCAAGAAAGTAAAATGTAGAAAGATGAACTAGAGAAACTTCTGAGAGCCATTCACTCATGAGCCACATTATAATTACTTTTTGATTTTCTTCTAAAGAGTTTTACATCAAGCTTTCCTGTGATCAACATCGTAAGTTGCAGGAGGTTGACAAGGTCAGTTATCAAGGGATCTCATTAGGTGAACTTAGCATCCCTTCCCCGACAGGTGAACAGAATGGTGAAGTGACTGCCTCAAGTCATTCAGCATGTCAGCAGCAATGCCGAAAGGAAGACCCATGGGCCCTAAACTCAAACCTAAAGTTTAGTGTCTGTAACAGGAGTAGGGAAGTTATGACAATTTTGCTCCTGAGGGGTACCCTAAGTAATTTCTTAGGCTATTTCAAAACCACATTTTTTCCCTTTTCTATTTTATTTCTCTTCATCCCTTCCTTTTCCCCCTCTCCTATTTTTATTTCTCTCCTTCCTGCTTCTTGGGTCTGCCTGAAGCTCTCTTTTTAGCATTTAATACCAAACAGGCCTTAATCTGCTTCTGGTAATGGATGAGTAGCTATTTCCAGGCCAATACTTGCTGAGACAACAATAATACACTATGGACAAAATAAACCAAACAACTAATTGAAGGCGCTAGGAGTGACCACGGGCAGATACTGGAGGGGAGCTACACTCAGAAGAAGGTAAATAGCACTGAGTGAGTTTCCCACTTGATACGAATTTCAGCCTAAAGTAAGTCCCAGTCTGCATCAGAAGGATTGGTGTCCTCAGTTGTTCTGGCTTGAAAAACCAGAGGACAGACTTTGCAGCAACTACAACCACTGGAAAGGGAAAAAATCCTGGAAAGGAGAAATCCAAAGAGGGGAGCCCCAAATTCTAGATATAAACTCCAGCTAAATCCAGTTAAGATTAATAGCCTGCTACGACAAAACAAAACACTAATTATCTTTAGATGAATATATCCAAATACATAGTCTATGACATGACTCCTAATATCCAGACTACAACCCAAAATTACATGATGTATAAGGAAATGGGAAAATTTGGCTCATTCTCAAGAGAAGAGGCAATCAATGGAGATCATTCGCTAGATGACGGAAACTAGCAGAGAAGGATTTTAAAGCAGTTATTATAACAGTGCTCAGGATATAAAATATGCTTGTAATAAGGAAAAGATGGGACATTTCATATGAGAAAGAAACTATACAAAAAATGACATGGGGGAGTTCTAGAATAAAAAAATGCAACATCTGAAATAAAAATTTACGGGATTGTTTAACAGCAGAGATGCTGTGACTGAAGAGTCAGCTACCATGAAGACAAATGAATAGAAATTACACATTCTGATAAGTAGAGAGAAAAGATTAAAAAAAAAGAGAGAGAACACATGGAGACATATCATAATAAAATTTTTAGAAAACAAAGGTAAAAAAAAAAATCTGGAAAGCAAAGAAAGAAAAACAACATGTTACACATAGAAGAACAATAACCAGTGACTATTCATTAGTAGGAATCAGAAGTAGAGAAACAGTAATTGATAATTTTATATCTATATCTAGAACTCTATGTCTAGAATTTCCTTCCATAAGTAATGATGATATAAATTCACTCATCACCAACAGATGTGCACTAGAAGAAATGCTGCAGAAAGTTTTTCCAATGGAAGGGAAATGATACCATGATAAAAACCAGGTCATTCAGGAAGGAATGAAAGTCATCAGAAGTGGTAAACATGTGAATAAACATAACAGACTATTATTGTGCTTATTTTCTTTAAAAAATATGTGCATGAAAGCAAAAATTATAATGTATTATGGGGCTTATAATGTACAGTAGTCCCTCCTTATCTGTGATTTCACTTTCCATGGTTTCAGTTATACTCAGTCAATCATGGGCAAAAAATATTAAGTGAAAAATTCCAGAATTAAACAACTCATAGTTTTAAATTGCGTGCCATTCTGGGTAGTGTGATGAAGTCTCTCACCATCCTGCTCCATCTCACTTGGGATGCGAATCATCCCTTTGTCCAGCATATCCACACACTATCTGATACCCACCTGTTAGTCACTCAGTGCCATGCCAGCTACCAGTTCGACTGTCACAGTATCACAATGCTTATGCTCAGGTAATTCTTATCTTACTTAAAAATGGCCCTAAAGCACAAAAACAGTGGTGCTGAAAATTTGGATATGCCGAAGAGAAGCTGCAAAATGTATGTATGTATGTTTAGGAAATAACACAGTGTATGTATTTGGTACCATCCCAAGTATCAGGTATCCACTGGGAGTCTTGGAATGTTTCTCCCATGGATAATGGAGGACTATCGTATGCGGCCGAGGTAATACACAGGAAGACTATAACAGAAAGAATGAAGGAGTAAATGGAACTATATGACTGCAAAGTTTCTACTTTTTATGTGAAGTAGTATAATAGAAGTTCTAAGCAGACTGTGTATATTTAAGAATGTGTGATAGACACAGGGTGCAAATTTGAATAAATGTCTCTAGGTGTTTTGAAATATTTATCTGTGTGCATTTCTTATTTATCATTCATCTGTGAATTCTGAAATGCCTGGCACAAAGGAACTGTTTGATAAGTGTTGACTGAATATGTGATTGAATATCCATAACTTAGCCTCTCAGCATTATAGCTTAATGCATAATGAGAAACCAGGGCAAGCTTGACCTTAACCATATGCTAAAAATAATTCCTTATGTTTACAGTGAAAACAAGAAAACCCCACATGTTGAAAGTGAGTAACTCTGAAAAATGTCACATTAGGTAGTTAAGAATTGGACTGCATCTCAGTACACTGACCGAGATGAAAGTAACTCCAAGCACATGAAAATGGACCAAATATGAATGTGCTGAAAATAATGCCCCAGGACGACTTGCCTGTTCAAACTCCTCCATGTCTACTTCTCCATCTCCATTCAAGTCGAACATCTTGAAGGCAATTTCAAAATTTCTCTGAGGAGCTGCAAATAGGAAAGCAGAGAGGAAGGACAAGAGGAAAGGAAGAAGGGAGAGAGGGAGGAAAAAATATTTAGATGACATTGACAAAAAAAACTCCAAAACCCAGTTCTCGAAGAAAAACAGATTAACACGAAAATGTAATATCAAGTCACAGAATACTACCATATTTATCTACATCAGCCTTTTCACAATACTCCTCAAAACCAAAAGAGAATTTTACTACAGGTAGTAAAGACAGCATCTCTCACCCTGGTTGGGTGGCTCAGTTGGTGGGAACATTGTCCCAGTACATCAAAATGTTGCAGATTCAATCCCTGGTCAGGACCATACCTACACTGCGAGTTCGATCCTTGGTTGGGGCACATACAGGAGGCAACCGATCGATGTCTCTCTCTCATACCGATGTTTCTCTCTCTCCCTCCCCCTTTCCTTTCTCTCTACAATTAACAAAGACATATCTTCGGGTGATAGTTAAAAAAAATTGCATTTGTCTATCTTTGTGTTTCAATAATCTTTTAAATACTTCTGCTTTGCTTTCTTAGACACCATCCACTTTGGCTGTACAATACTAATGTTGTTGCTCTGTTACTTAAATATAGTAATGTTAACCTGAGCATAAAAGTCAGTCTGGGTGAGTCATACTGCTGCAAAGAAGTTGAAACTCTTTTTTTTTTTTTTTTAAAGATGCTGTTTACTTATTTTTAGAGTGAAGGGAAAGAGAGAGAGGAAGAGAGTGGTTGCGTCTCCCGCCCCTTACTGGAGACCTGGCCTGAAACCCAGGCATGTGCCCTGACTGGGCTTTGAACCAGTGACCCTTCGGTTTTCAGGCCGGCACTCAATCCACTGAGCCACACCAGCCAGAGCAGAAGTTGAAACTCTTAAGCCTTTGTTTTGCTTTTTAAATACAAGCTGGCTTTCTACTTTGTTCTTTCTAGTCTCTCCATTTTAAGTACAATCAGTTTAGTGGATGTCACTCTGCCAGTAGGTTACTATCTGTACTAATTTACTCACTGTGACTATAGCCCTGCGGTAAGGCAGAACAGCATACTGTTAGCTGTTCGGCCCCCTATTTCAACCATGTTATTTGGGTATACAAATTACGGAGTGAGGAATACTTAAATGGTAAAATAAAGCTGAAATTTAAAAAGCAAAATAAACCCAGTGGGGGCCATGTGAGAGGCAGCCACACACACATTGATGTTTCTCTCCCTCTCTTCTTCTCTCTAGGAATAAATAAAATTTAAAAAAGCAAAATAAAAAATGCAAAGCCTGAAAAGATGGTACATATTTTTTCCCTATGTGAGTGATGAAAGCTCTTTAACTTTTTTATTGCTCCTAGAGCAATCAAAACATAATTAATATACTTATGCATTAGAAATAATATATGTGTATAAATATAACAGCCTTTCTTTCTTACCGCACTAAATGTTCTGATAAAGGAAACTAAGTAGTTTACTTTCTTCCTTCAGTGATTCAAATTTACACAGCTGTAGAAAACAAACCAAAATAAATAACCTAATACTACTGAATTAAAATTTTAGCTAGTGTAACTTTTACTAAAAAAATGTAAAGTTTTCATGTAGACTAAAAAAGTAAAAAAGGGTTTAGTACACTACGCGTAGTTGTAGAAAGTCCATATACTCATCTTGCTCAAGAATTTGTCAACAGCAAACTGAACTTCTGGCTGAAATTCCACTTTCAGCTCAGTAGCCAGCTGGGCTGGCAAGCTCCTGGTGTTTTTCGAATGGGTACATCACGTGCCTGTGCTTCCGACTGCCTGCCTCATTGGAAAACAGCCTCCAAATGGTGAGAGCTCTTCTTCAGGCCACAAGTACAACTGCTAAGAAGAATGCAGCTAGGGGGATTCGACGTTTGTATTATTTATTGCCATCTCTTCTATTTTTCCTACCTGTCCATATGCTACCTTTTACTGAAGAGTTACTATGTGCCTAACACTGAGCTAGAAAATTTGAAGCTGTTGATTATCTGCTATTGTACTCTCAATCCTGGAAGTTTTTATTTCTTTATTTTTTAATTAGAGGAGGAAACTGGGGCTCAAAGCCATTAAATGACTAGCTCAAAATCACACAGCTAATATGTGACAGAACTGGCAAGTGAATAGGTCAACAATGACTCCAAAGCCCATAAACTATTCATTATGCGCCACAGCCTCCAATATGGAGACAGTGATACTCACAATAACAAGCACATACTCTTTACTCTGATATATTTTGACCTAGAAACTAAACAACAAACATGACTCACTGGTTACACTGGTCTCTGTAACAGCTGAGTCCCAAGTTGCTCATCTGAAAAGCTACCTGATTTCAAAGAATCACTGCATATGCCATGCTCAGTAGTTCAGACTTGGCTGTGCTAACTGGGGACCGACAGGCAACATTAGATTGTCAGGTAGGATTATCAAATGTTTTTTAAAATTCAGAATATAAATTTTTTAAAAATAGAAATGCACTCTCCTATTGCCTCACACTAGCCCCACTTCACTCACAAACATTTTTTGCTTAATCCTTGTAGATACTTGAGATTGTAACAACTGCAAATGGTATGAAGCCACTGAAAGTTTTAAGTAGAGGAGCGACACAATCAAACAGGCATTTAAAAAGGACCTCTCTGGCTACAGTGTGAGGATGAGCTGGAAGACAAGAACCAGCTGCAGAGATCACTGAAGGTCTTATAAATGTTAAAAATACAAATTGAGGTGATGGCAGTGGTAATGGAGAGGAGGAAACAAATTAAAAAGAACAAGGCAGAAATTATACAACTTAATGATTAATTAGCTGCGATGAGTTGAGAGTGAAGGACGACAGCATGACTGGCTTGGGCTACTGGGTAGCTTGCATGTTATTAACCAAGAGATACAACAGATATAAGAGGTTTGAGGAATAAAATGAGTTCAGATCAGATCCGCTGAATTCAAGGGGTCAACAGCATATTCAAATGAAATGCTCCGGAAATAGCTGGAAATATGGATCTAAGCTTAGAAGAGAGTGGCGAAAGCTCAGAGTCCTTGGCATAAGTGTGGTGAGCTGCAAAGAGCCTGAAATGAAGTTGCCCAAGGAGGACTGAGGGTTGAGGAGAAGGTTGGAGAAAGGGCAGAAAGCAACTGAAAGAAAACAGGAAGACAAAGTGGCATCTCATCAGGAGGAACACAGTCCAAATGAATAGAAATAGGGAAAAACTTGGCAAGAGCCAGTCAATATGCTGTCACATATGAATTAATGCAGCATTTCCACTCCGATCTCCACTGTTTAGAGAACTTATATAGAGTGCTTACAATTTTATCTTTATCATAATTGTTTATTCTTATAGTCCTGTGAGTTCCGTGAAGGCATGTGCCTGTAAGTCATAGTTCTATGTCCTCTTACAACTGAGATAAAATTCAGTTTACCAAACAAAGCACATCCTGTACTGCTTGAGGTTTCTGTACCTTTTTATCCTGGCTTTCTTTAAAAAAAAAAAAAAAAGATTTTATTTATTTATTTTTTAGAAGAGAGGAAGGCAGATAGAAAGAGAGGGAGAGAAACATCAATGTGTGGTTGCTTCTTGCACCACCCCTACTGGGAACCTGGCCTGCAACCCAGGCCTGTGCCCTGACCGGAAATCAAACCAGAGACCCCTTGGTTTGCAGGCCGGCACTCAATCCACTGAGCCACACCAGCCAGGGCACGGTTTAGCTACTTTCAGACTGAGTATTTGCTTTATGTGGAGCTCAGAGTGTTTATTAAGGTACATGCACCGACATTCTAGAGGCTGAGTCTGCATGCGCTCACTAGGACCTGATAAGGCACGTCAAGGCAGCTACCTTGCACATTCTCATTTAGGCTCTGCCAGTCTATCAGGAAGGTCCTTCTTCCCACTGTAGTCCCCTCAGTCTGTCCAATCTTCATCTGCTGGTCACGTCCAAGTATTTAAGATAAACAAACACAAAACCAACTTGCTTTAAGTGACATACACTACCCAGGAATATCTGCTAGACAATTCTCTTATACTTCCCCATCTCCTCTTAAATGCAGATTTCTGAAAAAATCTGAAATCCAGCTGTTCTAGAAAGCTCTAAGATGTCTTGTGTTACGCTAACTCAAAATCTATTTCCACGGAAAGGTACTGAGAAAGGAATTCTTTTGAATCTCAGGCTACTTGCAGAGTGAACAGTGAAGCTTCCCCTTCCTCATGTCAACAGCATGATCTACTTCTATATGATTTCCAAAATTACCTTAACATATGTTAGAACTGACTAAAACAATATGATTCTTTGAAAGTTCATGATCAGGCAGCTTTTACTCAGAATTCCATGACAATCTTTGCTACTTAGAAATGGAGATACATTAGGCGTAGGTGGAAGCACTGTGCCTCCTCTCACAACCAAGATTAAGGACAACAAATATTTATAAACAATAACACAACCAGAACACAGAAAATTGAAATGCGGAAGTTGACGGCCATTCAACCCAACCGGTAAGAGGGGCGGAGTCGGCAGGCGGCGGAGAGAGAAAGCGGCAGGAAAACAAGGTGCCTGCCAGGCTCGGGAGCGCGGGGCGGCCCTAGGTGGTGTGGAGCTTGCAGACCCCTGACGCAGGGAGGAGACGGGAGGAGACGAGCAGAGCACGCAAGGCACACAGGGCAGTTAGCCAACTGTGGACACATATTCGCGTGC
>PVKM010039485.1:0-13736 GCA_004027735.1 Carollia perspicillata | reverse complement strand
CCTAATCACCACACTATCATAGTCCCTGAGTCCTTTTTTCCTCAGTCCCTCCACCCTTTAACCTCCCCCGCCTACTAACTGTTATCCGGCTCTCCATCTATGAGTCAGAGGGACTCATAGACTTGTTAGTTCAGTTTGTTCATTGGATTGCACATATGAGTGAAATTATATGGTATTCATCTTTCTCTGACTGGCTTATTTCACTTACCATAATGTTCTCCAGGTCCATCCATACTGTGGCAAAGGGTGAAATTTCTTCTTTTTTTTATGGCCGAATAGTATTCCATTGTGTAAATGTTCCATAGTTGTTTTATCCATCCATCTACCAATGGGCACTAGGGATGCTTCCATATCTTGGTGATTGTAAATAATGCTGCAATGAACATAGGGGTGCTTATGTTCTTCCAAATTATTGTTTTGAGTTCCTTTGATTATATTTTCAGAAGTGGGATAGCTGGGACAAAGAGCAGATCCATTTTTAATTTTTGGAGGTATCTCCATACTGCCTTCCACAGGGGCTACACCAATTTGCATTCCCACCAGCAAGGCAAAAGGGTTCCCTTTTCTCCATATCTTTACCAGCACTTGTTGTTTGTAGATTTATTGCGGATAGTCATTCTGACAAGTGTGAGATGATACCTCATTATGGCTTTAATTTGCATTTCTCTGATGATTAGTGACATTGAGCGTCTTTTCATATGTCTATGGGCCATCTGTATGACCTCTTTAGATAACTGTCTATTCAGGACCCTTGCCCATTTTTAATAGGTTTATTTGGTGCTGAGTTTTGTAAATTCTTTATAAATTTTGGATATTAACTCCCTATCAGATATATCCACAAATATGTTGTCCTAGTCTATGGGTTGTCTTTTTATTTTGCTGATGATTTCCTTTGCTGTGCAAAACATTTTTAGTTTGATGTGGTCCCAAGTGTTTATTTTTTCTTTTGTTTCCCTTGCTTAAGGAGATATATTTGATAAAATATTACTATGAGCAACATCCAAATTTTTGTTGCCTATGTTTTTTTCTAGGATTTTATGGTTTTGGGGTCAAACACTTAAGTTTTTCATCCATTTTGAATTTATTCTTGTGTGTGGTATAAGAAGGTGATCTAGTTTCATTTTTCTGAACATATCTGTCCAGTTTTCCTAATACCATTTATTGAAGAGACTAACTTTAACCTATTGTATGTGCTTGCTTCCTCTGTCAAATATTAATTGACCATAAAGGTATGGGTTTATTTCTGGGCTTTCTATTCTGTTCCATTGATCTATGTGTCTGTTTTCATGCCAGTACCATGCTGTTTTTGATTATTATGGCCTTATAGTATAGTTTGGTATTAGGTAATATATTCCTCCAATTTTGTTCTTTCTGAGGATTGCTGTTACTGTGAAGGGCCTTTTGTGGTTCCACATAAATTTTTCAAATATTTGTTCTAGTTCTGTGAAATGTGCCATTAGAATCTTGATAGGAATTGCATTGAATCTATAGATTGCTTTGGGTAGTATGCACATTTGAATGATATTAATCCTTCCTATCCATCAACATGGTATATGCTTCCACTTATTTGTATCTTCAATTTTTTTCTCCAGTGTCTTATAATTTCCTGAGTACAAGCCTTTTACATCCTTGGTTAGGTTTATTCCTAAGTATTTTGTACTTTCTGTAGCAATTGTGAATGGGATGGTTGTCTTGATTTCCATCTCTATTAGTTCATTATTGGCATATAAAAATACAGCTGATTTCTGGGTATTAATTTTGTATCCCACTACCTTGCTGAATTCAAAGTATGTCTACCTACCTGAGGAAGGGAAAGTGCATACAAAAAAGTCTACCTCTAAGAAAAGAGGAAAAGTCAGTCAAAAGAAGCTCCAAGAGAACAGCAAATGGGGAGAAGAGAAGAGACCTCAATTAAAGTTTGAAGTTATTATCCATTTTTATACATTTTTCCTCTTATTGTTTAAAAGTTTTTTTATATGTTGATCAGTAGTAGAATAACTCTTTCATTCCTCTTTTTAAAGAAATTTATAGAACAGCCCTGGCTGGCATCACTCAGTGGATTGGGCACTGGCCTGCAAACCAAAAGGTCATTGGTTCAACTCCTGAGGGCACATGCCTGGGTTGTGGGCCAGGTGTCTAGTTGGTGGCAAGCAAGAGGCAACCAACTGATGTTTTCCTCACACATAGATGTTTCTTTCTCTCCCTCTCTTCTCCTTCCTGAAAATAAACAAATGAAATCTTTAAAAAATATTTATAGAACACTTGCAAAGTACAGACAGGTGCTCCATTAGATTATTTTTGTGTGTATGTTCCAACATGAAGACTGCCAAATCTTTGTGTTCATGGTCCTCACAATTTTGTTAGAGGTAGTCATATAAACAGACACCATATTTTGCATGTATAATGTGCTCCCGTGTATACTGCACACCCGCATTTTTGGCCCATATTTTTAGAAAAAAAATCTTTCATTTTATTTTTTTAATCCAATTATTTATTTATCTATATTTAGAAACAAAATTGATTATTGTATTATTTTGTATATGGATATTGTTATTGTTTTCTAGAGTTACACTTTTAATGCATAAACTTTAAAAAAAGAATTAAAAACATTTATATAGATAGGAAATTAGTACTACTCATGTATAATGGATGTCTTTATTTTCCCCTCAAAAATTTGGGCAAACATGTGCATTATACACAGCAAAATAGGGTAATTAAAATGTAATATGCAGAAGGCTATAACAATGAATAGAATACAGTAAATAGTGTTTACAGAGAATTACAAAAAAACTTCATAGAATTGGTCATTTGATCTTGCTTAAGAGATATGAATTGAAATTTCTACGGTATATTAGAAAAAATGAAAGAAATAATTACAGAGATTATTGGACAAGGTCATTATTATATGGTTAGAGTTTCTGTGTACCCCTGTGCAATTTCTCTGTAATTTTATTTGTATATATATTTATTTATTTACATAAGTAAAACACAATACAAATGATTTTATTTATTTATTAAATATAAATGTTCTATTTATTGAAATATAAAGTTTATTTATTGTATTTTTTTACCTAACTAATTACATAATTGTTTATTTTACACAAAATTACACAGAAAGAAATAAGTGAAAGAAATTTTGCACTTTATCAGGGACTCAGTGATTTTAGCATTAGAAAATTCGGATTAATAAATTATGAGTAAATTAATCTAGGTAATCCTAACATACTATTTTTGATAATTTGCATTTTTCTGCTAGCATGAATTGATCAATTTTTGGCTATATTATAGAATTAATTGGTCAATTCATTCAAATTGGCCACTGATTTTTAAAACATTTTTTATTGTTGTTTAATTACAGTTGTCCATTTTTCCCCATTACTCTCCCCTGCTAAACTCCCCCCATCATCTTCCACATTGAATCCTACCCCGAATTGTCTTTGTCCTTGGGTCCTTTATACGAGGCCCTGGACTTGGCCCTTCCCCTTTTTCCCCTCATGATCCCCTCCCCTCAACCCTCTGGTTACTACCAGTTTGTTCTTTATTTTCATAAGTCTGTTTCTATTTTGCTCGCTTTTTGTTTTGTTGATTAGATTCCACTTATAGATGAGATCATATGGTATTTATCTTCCCAACCTGGCTTATTTCACTTAGCAAAATACTTTCCAGTTCCATCCATGCTGTTGTGAAGGATAGGAGCTCCTTCTTTCTTTCTGATGTGTAGTATTCCACTGTGTAAATGCACCACAGGTTATTTGATCCACTCATTTACAGATGGGTACATAGGCTGTTTCCAGCACTTGGCTATTGTAAATAGTGCTGCTATGAACATTTGCATGCATAGCTTCTTATGGATTAGTGTTTCAGGATTCTTAGGGTATAATCCCAGCAGTGGAGTTGCTAGGTCAAAAGGCAGTACCATTTTTAATTCTTTGAGGAAATTCCATACTGTTTTCCACAGTGGCTGCACCCCCACAAACAGTGTACTAGGGTTCTGCATTCCCATGAACAATGTACTAGGGTTCCCTTTTCTCCACAACCTCTCCAGCACTTGTTTGCTGATTTGTTTATGATAGCCATTCTGATTAATTGACTTTAAACCAACTGTCTTTATCAGATTTCATGACAAACAGAAAATATCAAATTGTGTGTTTTATAATAAAGGTAGGAATTTGTTATCAATTTTTACATTTCTTATTAAGGATACACTTACAGATATCTTAAAAACAAAATGTTTACATTTTTACATAGCATTTTCAGTTGAATTTTATAGTACTGTAATGTTATCAAGGAAAGTATTTTTGACTCCACTTTACTGATAAAAAGATGAAGGCATGTCATGGTTAAGTGACTGTCGACTATATGACTGCTAATAAATGACAAATCTAGGATTTGAACCCATGGGCTGCTGAGTCCACATCTATTACCTTTTACCTCTAATTTAAATGTTGAGGAATGGAATGTTGTGTAGAGATAATGTTTGAGCCATCAAAAATTAAAGATAATCCAGGACATGAAGAATTTTCTTTCACCACAGAAACAATTCTTTACTTTAATTATTACAGTGGGCATAACATTTCTAACTTTATGGTTTGGAAATAATTAAGGAAGAAGTATGATCTTGAACATTATTGGAAAAAAGTATTACCCAAAAAATGTTATTAATCATTATCATTAAGTTTCTCTGAAATTAACTAGACACATATCTATGGGACCTTATGTGAGGTTCCCTGTAATGTTAGCTGGCTGATGTAAAATTCTAAGGCCCATTTTTGTTTCTATTTAGCCAGTTTAACAAAAATATTTACTGAAGGACATACACATTACTGTTACTTTTGAAGACAGAAAGATGAAAGATGAATTTTGATTATTCAAAATGTTTTCTTCTTTTCCTCCTTCCCTTCCTTGCTTTCTTTCTCTGTGTCACAAGCATTCACTGAATGCTCACTCAGTATGTGCCATATTGCACCAATATAAATAGTAAATGATATCTAAAATACATTTGATTTCCTGACAAAGCTCATGGTCTAGTGATGGAGAATGTATTTCCACATATTAAATATTTAGAAAATCACATTCTAAACTGTGAATTTATAACTAGAAGTGTAGCCATGTACAATATGGAAAGTAGATGATTAGTTTAATTTGTTAATTGAATTAGAGCAGAACCAGCAAACAAACCTCTATGGATACACGAGAGGAATAAACCTGACGGAACTGTGGCACCCTGGGGATCACAGGTCCTGTCTAACTGTGCTCTTTATCCTGTGCATTTTAGAAGAATATTGCTAAACAGAAATTCAAGCTCAGCACTGCCAAATTACCACCATCCTCTTCCCAGAAATCTGGAAATTAAAGTTATTGAGTGAAATTTCCCAATTTTTTAAGATGACAAACCAATTAGGCTTTTGGAAAATATCATGTGGATAAAACAAAATAATCATGGACCTCAGTTGCAAACCTTTTAAAAATCTGCATAAGCATAGGAATTACAACTTCATCTCCTTTTTTAACAAGAACAGTTAGAACTAGTGTGATGGAAAGTGTACTCGTTTCTGGACCTGGGGAAATTGATAAGCTATGAATTGAGAAGTAAACCAATGAAAGAAGAGAAGAGGGAGGAGGGGAAAAGAAGGAGTAGAGGAGGGAAGGGAAGAAAAAGATGAAGAGGGTAAAGGGAAAATAAATGGTGATGGAAGGAGACTTGACTTGTGGGTGGTGAACACACAATATACTGCACAGATGTCATATTATAGAATGGTACACTTGAAACCTATATCATTTTATTCACCAACGTCACCCCAATAATTCAATAAAATTTAAAAAAACATAAAAAGGGTAGGGGAGGGAAATCCCTTTGTTTAATTGTGGCGATGCCTACATTTTCAGCCTCAAATGTATTAAAAGAGAAAAAAAAGTTTGTGTAACTTTTTTTAAGAGTCAACTGAAGAAACACGTTCAACGTGCATTTTCTTATGGGTGGTTAACAGATGTTTCCCCAAGTTATTGCGTTTACTTAAGTGTCAGAGGCTGGACATTTGTGTATAAAATCTCTCTTTAGTCAAAAAGAAGCAAATTAGAGGGCTCTCTTACCAGTATAAATATTTCAGACTGTAATAAGCTCCATAATGCCCTGACATAAATTGCTTGGCCAGAGCACATGAACTTGTTCTCTCTAATTTCAGTAACAGTAGTATTTTCTTTCGTGAGCTTGCAATAACAAATCACACTTAACAAAAAATTCTCTAAATCTAAGAATCTTTTAAAACTCTGCCTCTTTAGCATGGGAGCCTCATTCCTAAGTAGTTAAATGGCAGACTATTAACTTTGTTTTTCCTCCCTTTGAGTCATAACTTGACTTTCAAAACAGTTTGGTCAAGCTGACTCAAAGTCTCCGTGCAGAAGAAACATCGAGGCATCCTGTACTGCCCTGGCTTTACAATCCCCCTTCAGGGCAGGGCACATACGAGTGACCCTGGCTTTTGACAAACCTTAGCTGAACAAAATGTAACAAGCCCTGTCTGTTTTGAGCTGAATTTTCTGTTCTGACAGATACAGCTCAGGAGCATTTGATGTCTGCTTGCTGGTCATAGATAATGGTGCATCTTGGGACCACTGTCATTCCTGTCAATAAGAAGGCCTGGGGGGACATGCAACAAAGCTACCTTTTGATTCACCGTTTTTCTTTCCTTCCCAAGACATTTGTAAGCCTGTGGTCAGCTAGGTCATTTTATTTTATCCTGATGTGCCTTGATAATAGCGTGGCGCCTACAAAATTTTGACAGGCCATCGATGTCTGTTTCTCTGACTCCTATGTTGTTTTTTAGTTCTTCTCAATGCCAAGCATACTTTGAAAGCCACAGATAATGTTAGCTGGGACTGTATGTGATACGACATCTATTCTTTGGTAATTAAACTCATGAGGGTTGATCTGGAAATCGAAGGTAATTTTTTGAGCAACACAAGAGACTCAGTCACTTTACAACTAGCACTCGAAGAGGATCTGAGAAATTGTGAAGCCTTTTTCATTCAGATAAACAATGGTTTTCAGTACCAGTTTCGAAGACTGAAACAAGCAAGTGTAACTGGCATATAGAAAAGAAAAAAATATGATTGTGGCATGTGAAAGTGAGACCTAAACTTCCATTTATTGAATTAGTAAGTTCTGGTACAATGATGGATAATATGATGTGCAGGAATGTCTGTATATGAAAAGAGTAGTTTATATTGCTCAGTCTTAGAAAAAAGACTGGCTATTGATTTCCATGTTTAAAAACTTGTTGAACTATATGTTAAAAAAGTATATATAGGGCGTGTGTGTGTGGGTGTACACAGTTACGTACATTCTGTACATTCATTTGTCAATACACATATGCAAACACATATGTATATAATAAAACATATATTGTGAAATATCTTATGAAATAAAGAAAATGAATTATTGCATAGAATTTGAATAGCCAAGAGAATATGCAAATGTTATGATGGCAAAGGTAATATTACCTTCAAAGGTAAAATTGTATCATATGGTTTGAGAGTGGTTTTTAATATCTTGTTTCTGGTCAGATTCTCTTAGTGTCATTCTCCCCGACTTTACAGATAAGGACACAGAGGCTTGGAAAATTTGCATGAGTTTTCCCATTGACACACAGAAATTGAGACCTGAGACATAAAACCAAGTACGTGGCATCAACTCCAGGGTTCTTCCCATCACACCACAATAATGTTTGTAAAGTTTCTGGTACATAGTAAAATCTCAATAAATGTCAGTTTGCATTATTAGAATTGTTTGGCACATATTGAGAAATTTTTGTAGCTAGATGAATTATTTCATTTCGTATTTCATACTAGGAAAGAGGAAATTTTATAAAATATAGTGAGATACATTATTTAATTATATACAAAAAGCACAATCACATCAAGCTATTCTAGGATTATAGTTAATTAGCTCAAAAATCAAATATAGATAATTATTAGTTTAGAAATAATTATTTGCTTAGATTTCTGATAGACAAAAATACATGATCGATAATGACTTCAAATGTTAATTGAGTCTTAGTCTTTAAATAATATCATGGCCTTCAAATTGTAGTAATTGGGTAATAATATTTGGATGTTAAGTATAGTTTTTAAATTGGTATCAAAGGTAGTATTATCTATACTTCTTTCCAAATATGAGACACTTTTTTGCTTGATTCCTAATGCTACTTTGTCTTGATTTAAGCTGCTGAATTTCTCAGATCATCATGTACTGCAGAAGGGACCTCTTTTGTCTCAGGTTGATCTGTACTTGTGTGAGAGGCATCCGTAGCAAAAGAACCACTGGATCGGGCACTTGTGGAAATCAGTTCATGATCCCACAAATTAACATGGCAAACATCTTGTAATAAACGAGACCGTTAGAATCCACAGAATATCACTTTTTTAGTGGGGCAGAATTAACCATGGACCAAAAGCTTCTCTGAGCTTGCCCTACAAACTTAAAATAAAGCCTTCAATGGATTTAACTGCTCCAAGAACTTAACTGAGTGACAAAACAGAACTGAAGACTATTTTTTTAAAATGTGATGGAACTCAGTAATCAACAATGTAAAATTTTAAATTGTGTGTTTATCTCAGGAATTAAAGGTATATTTAGCATTAAAAATCAATTAATTATTTCACCTTATTAACAGGTTAAAGTAAAAAAAATAGAAGTTTATGCTTGTCTCAATAGGTGCAGAAAAGGTATTTGATGAAATGTAGCACTCATTCAGGATTATTTTAAGCATTTACTATAGTTCTATATTTTAATTACAATATGATTAAAACTGAAATGAAAAGTATGATCTTCAATATTTATGAAAATATTCAATATTTAGGGATAAAGTTAACAAAATATATGTAGGACAGACTCTGAAAATAATACAAAGTTGCTTGGGGACATTAAATAAAGCTTAGAGAAAGGTAGTATATTTGTAGATCAGAATTATCACTGTTATTAAGATGTAACTGATTAACAGATTTAATTTATCTACATAGTAATCACCCCTCATCGGTGGGAGATACATTCCAAGATCCCCAGTAGCTGCCTGAAACTTCAGGTAATACCAAACCCTGTATATGCTATGTTTTTCCTATACATACATATCTATGTTAAAATTTAACTTACAAGTTAAATACAGTGAAAGATTAACAATAACTAATAATAAAATATAGCCATTAAAACAATGCACTGCAGTAAAAGTTTTGAGAGAGCATTCCCTCTCTGTCTTATATCCAAGAGTGCTGAGTGAATAACAGGCAGGGAACTACACAGCTTGGATACTTTGGGCAAAGGGACGGATGAATCATGTCCCAGGTGAGACGGAGAAGGATGGTGCAAGACTCCATCACACTGCTCAGAATTGTATGCAATTTAAAATGTGTAAATTGTTTATTTTTGGTATTTCCCATGTAATATTTTGAAATTTAGTCTGATGATCATTCTTAGTTCAATCTGTTTCAGTTTTTAGTTCCAGAATAATCCTCCCCATCATTTCTATAGACTTGCAAGGATCTGCAATCTGAGAAAATTCTTCATGCTTTTTTCTTAGATTTGACTTTCTCCTGCTCTGCTAAGCCATTTACTATTTTCCACTGTCTCTGTCATGAAATATTGTGAGTTAAATGGTTAAAGATATCTCCTAGTTTAGAGAAATTTAAGTTTTTGTTTTTCTTTATTGTTCTCCATGTAATTTTGGGATGATTTTTGAAAGAACACACAAGAATGAAAGGACATTTCTAACATATTAAAATGTATTTTTATTTCTGATCAATCTTTGCCTCTGTGTTCCACATTATAATTCAGCTTAGAGTTAAATATTTTTACCTGTACCATGGAAGACAGACAGTATCAGGATATTTTTACACTCTTTGGAGCTAAGCTGCTTTGAATTTCTCCGGATCATCACATGTTCTATTTCTAGTTTTTCTTTGAAATAATCACAATAATAGTCAGGGTTTATTGAGCATTTATAGTATTTCAGACATTGGTCTGTAATATTAACAGACATTTAGTCTGTTATTTTTATGTTTTTAGGGGTGAGTAATATTATCCCAGCCTAACTGATAAAGTTAAATTCAACAGACAAAGAAAGCTTGAGCAACATGCCCAAGGTAATATGGTTTGTAAATAATGGCGCTGTAATTTCAGGTGGCACTGCAGTTTGGCTTTAGACCGCAGCTTTCAAATACTATTCCATGTAACGGAAATAGGAAGACTGAAAACACATGTAATGTGTTTCTATGTAACGGAAATGGGAAGACTGAAAACATGGAAGTCAATTTCCAACGTGCTTTCTCTCTTTTCTGACATCTTCCTTAGAAATCAAAACTAGAATTGATAGGAAACTTTGGGGAAAATAAACACAATATTTGAGTAAATTATATGTATATATTACACTTGCTAATCTTTTATCTGTTAGGCCCATCTACATTATTTTGGATAATCCTGGAATATAAATAAGATTAAGTAACATTAAGTCTAAAATATTCCTTATTTGTTCAAAATTGTAAAGGAGGACATTTCATCACCATATTAGACGAGGTGTTTGGGAAACACCTGTCACTTTTCCCTCATATCAGTCATCTCCTTGGTTCTACCACTAACACTGGTTCTCTTTAGTTCCTGGTGATTATTTGGAAACACTTCTTTCACAACCTGGATTAAACTTTAGTCTCTAACATCATCTCTTAGAGTTTTTTCTTAAATATAATATGTTAAGATTTCTCAGAAAGTTAGCATATGCAAACCATTTAATGGATGTTTGGCAGAAAAACAACCGATTTTACCCAGATTAAAAGACTTTGTCATAATATGTTTATCAAAATAAAGTAAAATGCTACATTATAGTCTTATTATAAATATTATTAATTATTAACTATTAGGAGTGAGATTATTTCATCTTCTCTTTTTCTCAAAGGTATCTACATCTGGCCTGTTGACAGCCTGGGCCATTTGTCAGTATTCATATTATTTTTTTTAAATCAGTCAGCATTTTTATTCAACAAGGCAACTTTAACTCATAACTATTTGATAACTAATCAATGAAGTCAACATAAATATTTACTGAACATCTTTTAGATACTTGAATACATTAAGTTCATAAGCAGACAAAATTCCTGACCCTTAAGGAATTTTTATGTTAAAGGGGAAGACATACAATAAATAATATATCTAATGAATAAGTAGATTATTTAGTACATTAGAAAGTGATAGGGTCTATAAAATGGCAAAGCAGAGTGAGAGGGATAATCAATGCTTGTAAGGCAGGTAGATGGGGATTTTAAGGAAGTCCTCATTGAGAAGGTGAGATATAAGCAAAGGCTTGAAGGAGGTGAGAGATTTAGGCCAGTGGATATCTGGAATAAGAGTGTTCAGGCAGAGGGAATAGCTGGAATAAGGGTGCACAGCCTGGCAAGCAAAAAAAAAAATTATAAGGCCAGTGAGGCCACATCAAAGTGGTCATGGAAAAATACTAAGAGAATGACATTCAGATGAACTGTGAAGGCCTCACAAAAGACTACTTTCGAGGCCAGCCCATGCTGTTACAAATATAAGTGTTTTAATTTTTCTTATGGCTGAGTAGTATGCCATTGTATATATGTACCAGATCTTCTTTGAAATAAGTCAGACAGAAAAAGTTAAGAACCATATGATCTTACTCATGTGTAGGATATAAAACTGAAAGCAACAAATGAACAAATGAGAAAAATAAGCAAACAAAAACTCACAGACACAGACAAAGTATAGTGGTTACCAGAGGGAAAGGGGATGATGGTTATTAGAGGGCTCAAGAGGGTTAACTCTATGGTAATAAAAGGTAATTTGATTTTGTGTAGTGGGTACATGATGCAATATAAAGATCATGTGTCATAGAAATATACATTTAAAACCTATATAATATTTTTAACCAATGCCACCCCAATAAATTTAATTAAAATAATATGTATATAGATTTATAAATTTATATTTACAATTACATTAAAAACATCAATTGTAAGATAATCATTTAAAATATTTTAGAAAATATTTTTTTTAAAAAAAACTACTTTCAATGAATTAAAGTATACTAAGTCAAGAGACATCTCTCATTTTCAAGATTTGACAATGGAACACAACAGAATCATAAAAATCATGATTAACAGTTAATGACATAATAGTACCTGTATTGAGAGTCTTCATGTTTTATCAGCTGAAATTTTTTCAAGTTGAACTGAACAGTACAATACTTTTAACATATGGACAACCTGTGAGAGGAAAAAAAGACTATAATAAGACAGTCAAAAATGAACTTAATAATAGTTTTTAGTTGCGTTTGTACTGGATGGCATTTCTTTATAATCTGTGATCTCATTTCTCATTAATACGTAATTATTTTTCCCAGTGAGCAAAGAATATCATTAAGTGATATTAAAACCTAAAAAAGTGATTATCATTTGTATCTGATGTCCTAAGTAATAAAGATAGCTCATCTTTAAGTTAAAAACCAATACTCTGTTGAAAATCTAATAGCTTCATCATTCTATTTAAGGTAAGCATTATATCTGAGTTTTTTTCTGAAATCATTGTATTTTCCTGCCATTTTCAGTGCTTTTAAATGACATATTTTTGTTTCATCTTTGATACACAACTTTCTCCCCAAAAAGCATATTTCAAGATAAAAAATAAAGACAACCCTTGCCCAAAGAAGTACCTGTAATCATGATTGTGCAGTTGTGTGTCATATCAAGGTTGTTCACAGTTTCAGTTTTTTAAATCTTATTAAACATGACACTAAGAGTTTTGTCATGTTGTTAAATGAAAATTGATCTCTGCAAATAAAACGATGTAGGAATCATCATTCAGGTGCAAACCCTTTTCTTAACTGGCCCTTTGTTGTCATCTGTTTCAATGATCCATGAGTCCTAATCTTAATGTATTCTGAAATCAATGTGACAGCTAAGAAAAGGTCCATATTATAAATAAAATATCCCCTTTCTTGTGATTTGATTTTTAATGATGAACAAAACAGAGACCTTCTTCTCGAGAATTCCATGTCACCTGCACTTTATGTTGTACACTGAAATCTAGAGATTCTTCTAGCTGTAAAGCAATGTATCTGATGTCAGACATCGTGATAGTAATTGCTCTTTTGTACTATGCTCCATTGAAATGATACATTACCTACCAAAGGGGGCACATGACAAAAATTTGCCAACGTCTCATTTATTCTCCTAGAAAAGAATTGTCTTTAACTTTTTTGCTAGTGTATGAAGTTCACTGTGCTCTGTTAAAAAAGTGTTTTATTTTTTTGTTGTTGTTTTTTAAAGTTTTACATTTGCAAGAAAGCACAGAAGGCCTGCTCATGTTTCATTGTAGGCAAGACAATGAGTATTAGGGAGAACAGTGAGCTGGTGGTCCAATCAAATCTGATTTTTGCAATATTTATCATCATCATTATTGTCTTTAGTTTTCCATTCCAGGTTCTTGAGAAATTCCATCATTCTTGCCTTTTGGATATTCTAGTACCTAACAGATTTGTATTGCTCATTAACGCTGGTGTCCTATTCATAATATGCTTTCTTGTTATTTACTTTATTATCTCCCATTTTCAGGGCTTAATGTACCATTTTAAGTTATTGACCCATTCTCTTACTTGGTGATGCAACATAGCACAACACTAACAAAAAAATGAGCAAAGGACTTGAACAGACACTTCTCCAAGGAGGACATACAG
>PVKM010039484.1:0-13752 GCA_004027735.1 Carollia perspicillata | reverse complement strand
GAAACCACAAATTTATTTTGTTTTAGCGGAGTCATGAGAAACGTCAGTCATATGCTTTGTTGAAGTAGATTGAGCATGTCATACCTGATCTACTTGGCTAAGTAACAATAACAATTTTAATACGAAATAGCCATTTCCCACATCTGTCTTTCTTTTATAAAAGCCTGACCTTCAATTTGAAGAAAAGACAACACCAATCATACCCTCAGTTCTTCGAATTTTCGCTTAGGTATATCAGATTTTGCTAATGATCTTGCTAAAATCATTCTGAAATGAGTTCTCATTCTTCAGTGAATCACAATAAACAGCCTAGTCTTTGATTAGCTATCAGGTTCACATATGGCCGTTGTGTAAGTTGCATGCAGAAAGTACTTTTATGGAAAAAATTAATTGTGTACTTTCAGGTTTTTATGAAAGTGTATACAGATTCTTCTGAAAATTTAAAGTATTGAACAGTATCAAATAAGAAAAATAACTGCCTTCCAGAACTAACCACCAATAACCCTTTGAATTCATCCCTTGAAACTCTCATTAATCCTCTGCTAATGACATATATATTCTTTGAAGGAATGTTAGAATTACTTTATTATTCTTTGTAACTAATTATGAATCTATCGACATTTCCCATGACATTAAACATCCTCCTAAACATGCTTTTTTAGTGATGGTGTAGTATTTCACTGAATTACTATGCCATAAATTGAATGCTCTCTTATTGTTGAAACATAGGTTTCCAACATTCACTACCGTGAAGTCATATGGGAGCGGACATGAATGGTAAATGTGCCAAACTCTCACCTCACTTTCGCCTTTGCCCGTCATCTCCGTTCATTTTACATGAGGGTTTTTCAATGTCAGCACCATTGGCCTTGTGGGGCCGGATAACTCGTAGTTGTGGAGGGGCTGGTGGTGGGTGGGGAGCTGTCCTGTACTTTGCAGGCTACATAGAAGCCTCTAGGACCTTCACTCAGTAGATGCCAGTCGCAGTATCCTTCTTCCCCCAGTTGTGACAACCAAAAATGTCTCCAGACATTGCCAGATGTCCCATGGAGGCCAAATCTGACTGAGTGGGAGCCACTGGCAAAAAACATGCAATCTATGGCTCCTTCACACACACACTGCATAGCTGACTGGTTCGCAAACTTTAGGACTTAGCTCAAGAGTCAGCTCTTCTAAGAGGCCTTTCTCAAGGTTTACTGAGCTATGTTTACTGATTACCAAGGTGACATATACTTTTCTCTCTTTTTACTGTTGATTTTTTTATCACCAGGTTGTGTGCATGATGAGAATAGAGAACATGTCTACCAGGGCAGTTCCCACATTTCCCTGTGCAGTCCCACAGGGTCCCCTGCTCACAAGAGCCTCATGCTTGGTTAATATTCTTCTGTTGCCATCTTGAAGTTGGATCAAAGGGTCCTGCAATTTCTTTTTGCATTGGCCCTGCAAGTTACATAAGCAGTCCTGTTGTGTACCTTGCTCATTATACAATATCTGGTGCCCAGGACAGTGCCCGGCAAGGAATGGGATTTGAAATATTTGTTGACATCAATCCACGGATATCGAGCACCCAAGATTCTGCTATCTATATACAATGAACTTTGTTATGTTTTATAGTGTTGAATACATGGGTTAAAACTTGGCTTCTGTGTTTTTTTATTTCTTTTTTAAAAATATTTTATTTATTTATTTATTTTTAGAGAGAGGGGAAGGGAGGGAAAAAGAGAGAGAAACATCAATGTGTGGTAGCCTCTCACATGCCCCCTACTGGGGACCTGGCCCGCAACCCAGGCATGTGCCCTGACTGGGAATCAAACTGGCAACCCTTTGGTTCACAGCCTGTACTCAATCCACTGAGCTACACCAGCCAGGGCTGTGTGTTTTTATTTCTTCACAGTGGGTTGGGGTCATTAGCCCAAAGCCCACCAGTGCCAAACTCCCATTTTTACACACTCGACTGCTTTAAATATGCTCAAGTAGGCCTATTTGTAGTCATTTAGAGCCTGCCTGCTTTGCATCCCACAAAACTGCGCCCAACTTCGGCTAGTCGTGGATGAAACAGACTCTGGGGCCGTGAAAGGCTGCAGCCATTGTTGCTCTCAGAGGCTCTCGGACTCAGAGACTTCACACCCTGCTGCAGAGCGGACATCGCCCGGACATGGGAGCCCCCTCCAACTCCCTCCTCCCTGGGAGTTCCCTGGTCCTTCCCTTCCCTTCTTCTGGGTAGGGGCCCCGCTGTTGCTGTCTCTGGGACGGCTCCTGCAGGGAGGGACCTCCCATCTCATGCCACCTGTCAAAGTACAGCCCAAAGAAAGCTCACTGTTACTGCTAAAATCTTGAGATAGACTGCCTTTTTCTCCATCGGTCCTGAAATCTTCGAACTCACCACAGATACATCATTACTTAGTTATTTCTAGCATAAGGTAGGGACTCAAAGCAGCAGTACCTGTTTTAAATATAAGCATTTCCTTCTACTAGACTACAGGCTACTTGACAGTGGTATCTGTGATTTATCTTTTTGTGTGCGACTAGGCCAAAGTTAATAAAGACATTTTGATTCATAGAATTAATCTTATATGTCTAGTTACCTAATAAGCCCACTTTATTGTGTTTATGGTTTCTATGCTTAATATTAATAGAGTGAGAAATGTAGAAGTTGAAGTTTTTAAAACTATGTTCTGATCTGGGCTCAGTTTATTGTTGAATAAATTGTTTTCATACACTTAATGTGTTCTTATGTAACTCTGCCACAAACTCTGTAAAGTGACCGAACCCTTTCAAAAGAATTTTTATCTACATTATCCAACACATTTGAAGTGGACTAAATGAACTGCTAAGCAGATGTCTGGAAGAAAGTTTCTTCAAATGTTCTGCAAGGGAAGATTATTTAACATTTAATATACTGGATTTATTTGTATAGTTTTTGTCATTATGTAGACAGTGTAACTGATCTGCTGTGAGACATTAATTGATCTATTATTGGGAAAACGGAGAAAAATAAAGGTGACCAGATACAATTTAGATTGGGCTCTGGATTGGTTGCAACCTGGTTTCTTTCCATGAGGAAATTAATAGTAAGGAACTAGAAAATGATTCAATCTTTCCATAGCCTATCCTTGTTAATTCAACGTTGGGAGCACAGTACATATGACTTATCCATGGAATTATTCTTAAGCTGGGAATATTGCTTATTAAAAGGTACTGATCTAGCCCTGGCTGGTGTGGCTCAGTGGATTGAGCACTGGCCTGCCAACCAAAGGGTCACAGGTTCAATTCCTAGTCTAGGGCACATGCCTGGGTTGTGCAGTAGGGGGCGTGCCAGAGGCAACCGCACATTGATGTTTCTCTCCTTCTCTCCCTCCCTCCCCCTCTCTCTCAAAGTAAATAAATACAGACTTTTGTTTTTAAGATACTGATCTAGGCTCCATGTAGTGTAAACCAAGTAGAGAAACTACAACCTTTCAGAATACGGAAACAAATATTTGCTGCCAAACAGCAAAACATATTATGTGGAAACAGGAATAATATGTCTCTAAATTGTTTTGAACAATTCCAACTTTAGAAATACCTAGTGTTTAGGACCTCTCTGCAATGATATCTGAGAAAAAAAACTGTTGTTCTCTATATGTAGTGTGGTGGTTATTTATTTAGGATACCTTACAAGATGTATTAGGAAATTTTATCTAAGTAGGATTACTTGAGTTAGTTCCTATCAGATATGCATATTTTGATATGGTTCAGGTATTACTTTAAATATGTTTTAAATACAGTCATATTCAATAGCCACTGAATATTTCTAGTTTCAGAATTTAAATTGCTTATTCTTTTTAGGGTAATGGGTTTGAATTACTAGTTTCCCTCTTCTGTTCTATGATAAGTAAATTCATTTAGGTTTTCATAATTCTGTATGCCAATATAATTAAATATATTTGCGGATATCTTCTTAGAGCTCATAGTCCTTTGCTCTTCCTTGTTTTACAGTTTTAAGGGACTTCAGTTCAAGAGTTCTTCAATATTGATTTTGAGAGAGGGTGGGAACTGAGAATGGAGTTGAGTGAAAAGCCTTCATAGATCAAAAGAACATAAAAATTAGCCCTAGATGTCCTTGTTTCATGTATGTGTGTATATATACATATATATGAAATGGAAGATTGTCAATATTAAATTACCTGTCCAGATTTATTTGCTTTTTGAAGAACTCCCTTATTTAGTAAGGTCATACCAAGTTACATTTGGTTCATTTTCTTTTGATCATTGAAAATGTCTGTGTTTAATGAGCTGAACCTGAAGTAGGTCAGCAAAATTAAGAGATTAACAGCCTGTTCTCACCAGGGTTGGGATACATTTTACTCTGGGGGAAAAAAAGTAATTTTTAAAAAAGGTTTTTTGATCAACTTAAAAGGTAAAGGAAGTAGGAATAACATTGAAACTGTCGAAAAGCTGAGGAATCTATTAGTTCTTCAGGGTAATATTTGTCAGGTGAAGATTTGTAGGCATGTGTTTATATAGCCAAAGCTTTAGTTACGACACAATGCTAAATTTTACTTTTATAAGTTCGGGGGCACACATAAGCTTTAGGCTATTAGGTACATAAGATTCTAGGCATCTTTGGAAATATCTTACATACAAAACAAGGAAAAATGTAGGTACAGCAAAGCATTGAAATGTCATGGGATAAAAAAGTGAGAAAAGCAGATATTTCAACTTATAATCTGTCCAATGTCATGGTCACACATTTTAGTGAATAACAATGAACTTGTAGTTTTGAAATAGCTTACTCTCAACTCCATCATTTATGAGCTCTGTGACTTTTAGCAAACAACTCACTCTCTCAGAGATGTTTTTCTTTCTTAGCAGGAATAGTTTTATAGGCTGTTCCTTTTCCCTTTAAGTGGTTTTTTAGGACCACATGGTATGGTGCTAGAGCTTTGTAAACAGTAATACTTTCTACAAAAGCCACGTAATTAATTCTACATAATGAAGTCTATTACAAATGTTCTTCTTGGATACATTAAAACATTGTTTATGCTCAATTAGGGAGCAAAGAAATCATAGGAGAAATACTTTTTTATGCTAATAAAATAACAAACTGTCAAATATTTTTCTCCCACCACTCACCCTCAAAGTGTTAATCCTTTACTCTTAGGAACACAGTGTGCGTTTTCATTCTTTAGTTAATAAATAAATAAATTCTTATTTATAATTTAATTCTATGGTTAAATAGATTTGTTTATTCCTATCATGTAGCTTAAAAACTAAAGATTAGCCTTTTGCAAAATAATGTCATTTAAATTAAGTCAATTAAGATCGGGGGGTGGGGGTGGCGGGGAAGGTACTTGGCCTGGAAATATGCTGAGCAAAGGGGAGCAGGGCTAGGCTCTGCCACAGGTGATTGACTTCACGAGGCGAGTCGGAGTTAATGCTCTAGCGTGTTTCAGCATGTTCTCGCCTGTCATTCACTGACAGGTTTTTGTGTGTCTCCTGTACGGGGGGTAAGAAGTTTTCTTCCAGATGAGAGACACAGCGGGGGAGTGCATGCTGGCAAGTCTCCGTCTGTCCCTTCAGATGGATGATATCAACGCATTCTTGCCTCTGGCATCAGTGGGGAGCCATGGCTGGAGCGGGGTTTGGTCAAGTGGCACGTGGTGGTTCCCAGGTCTCACCGTGTGGACTCACTGCAGGCTGCCTGTGTATGTGACTTTAACCTAAGCACCCAGCGCCTGTCAGGCGGCTTCACGACTTGCTCTGGATTCTGGTAACTACTCTCTCCTCCTGTCCTTGAAGAGGTTTATCAGCAACTTTTCCACAGTTACTAGCTAGGGAGTACAATAATATTCGTTATTGTTTTCCTATACCCTGCCCTTTATTGAAAATTATTAAAAAAAAAAAAACGATTTGAGAGACCAATGTATTTCCTTCCAGGGTCCTATATGACAAAACTTTATATACTTTAAATATTTAAGTCCACGGCTTTTTAGAGATAATTTGATTTGTAATTAAAAAGTGTAGAAACATAAACCTGTTCTACAGTTGATTTATAAATGCTTTTAGATGTTCCAATCAATGGTGATTTCTCTACTCACCTTCAGTTGCCTTGTGATCATGCTTTTGTTAATTAATTGTTTCTTTCCCTCCCTTCTCCCTCCCAGCCCCTTTATGAATAACATTGGTGGTGGGTAACTAACTCTTTAGGTGTCAGTAGGAAATATGACTAAATCGATAATATGCCCTACTAATAACACAGCAGTTTTATCCCCACCCACTCTAACGATTCAACCAATCAACACATTCTCTAGGTTCTATTTCACAAGCGTCCCCATAATTTCTGCCCACTACCGTTGCCACCACCATGACTTAACCTAGCGCATTTCCATGGCTGGACTCCCGACTCAGTCTACATCTACTCTTGGTCCTTTCCTTGTCGGTCCATTTCCTAACTGAGTTCCCAGTGGAACTCAGATCTTATCTTTATTTCTTGTGTTTAATCCTTTAATGATTTTCCATTGCCTTTTAAAAAAATTTTAAAAGATAATTATATTTGAATACATAACTTCTGCATAATAAAAAATAAAATAAACATAATAGTGAAATAAATGAGGGAAAACATAGCCTATGGCATTTTAGTATAATGCACAGCTACCAAAATGTTGTCATTTTAATCAGCGATGAGCTCTTATAAATTGGTAACGAAGACACAGATATTCTAAGGGAAATGAAAGAAGAACATAAAGAGGAAATTTACATCATATAAATGACTAATAAGGATAAGTGAGGATGATTGAGCTCAACATTACTAGGGAAGAAACAATTTCTTAGGAATGTCACATTGTCAAAGATTAAAAACACTGATCTCTCTCGTTCCCATGACTGTAAGAAATAGAGCACTCACAGATACTAAGAGAGAAGACTAATGAAGATTTTTTCTACATTCAGTGGAAATTCATCCGTTATCACTGAAAATCAAAATTCTGTGTACCTTTGCCTAGCAACTCTAACTTATAGGAAAGTATTTCAATAAAATAATCAAGTAAATATATACATATATATATACATATATATATACATTCCTTACACAGAAAATGTCTAGCTATATGAATGTCTAGTAAAGGATAAATTATAGATAATTATGTGGTTAAACCAAGAGAGGTAAAGCTGTATAACCAAATAACAAGTGACTTTATAGTACATTGTGGGAAATAAGCAAACTATGGCCCAACTAGAAAAAAAAGGAATCTGCCTGACTGTCAATTTATGTATGAACATACCCCAAACAAAGTACACAGAAATTCCATTAATAATAGATAGTCAGGAGATAGTCTTGAGGAATAGAATTAGGGAGAGGAAAAAAAGCAGTTAAGAAGCAAAATAGACTTCACAAATTTCAATGTCTTTAGAATTTTTGAAACAGATGATTTTTTAGTGAATCAGAATTTTTAATTTACCCTGAGCTAAGTGAACTTTCCATGCATTTGTGATTCCCACTTACAGGGCTGCCAAGATGAAGAAGCCTTACAATTCCACTGGTTTCCCCATGTAACAAGGTCTTTAGGCCTCCTGGGCTTGAGTCCAATGGTGACCGTGAAAACAGGGAGCCCTCTTGCTCTTTATCCTAAGAGTCTTGACTTTTGTGTCTTACCAGACCCTTCATGGTCTTATCCCTTCATGGTCTTATCCCTTACTCTTCAGTTTTATAGGCTCTTCTTCTCCCCATTTGGACAGGCCAGCTTTTGATCCTGAGCTACCAGAAATGAAACTGGTCCTCCCACAGTATCTCTGGAACCGCCGAGGTGCTGCAAACTAACTTCAGCGCCAGGAATGATTCCTAAAGTTACCTCTGAATCAGAGTACCTAGTTATGACATGGCTTGAAGGGTGAACAGAATCATCAGCTCTCTCGTGGACTGTTGTGATAGCCTGCTGGTCTTGTTTCCAGGTTGTCCTCATTGGAAGTCATTTTGCACATGCTAAAAAGGTGATGGTGTTTGTTTCTAAATGGTAAAACTGAGAATATTGTCCTTCTAGACTAGTTCACACTTTCACATTCAAGTGACATAAGCCCAAGTTAAATGGTCATAAACTGTGAAAGGGATGCATTGGATACACAATCAAGGCATCTTAGGGAACTGTGAAGGCTAAGGAAGTGCAGGGAGGCAGATGTGCTAAATAAATGAAAATCGGGATTAAAATGCTTACAGATCCCTTGCTCTGTGTGGCTTTAACCTTTTTCCTGTTGCAGAACAACCTTCTTATAGCAGAAAATATGACTACTGTATAGCCTCCATGCAAAAAAAAGAAACTAACCCAACCCTCGTGGTTGCAGGTTTAAACATTTCAGGAAAGTGATCGCCATATAGTTTTTGTCACTAACTGTAAAGATGAGTGGGGGTGGGCGGTCCTAGAAAGCATTTCAAACCATTTATGCAATCCAGGGGTGTTGGGCACACATTTCTCATGGTTCCCCAGTGCGTATGACAAAATCTTAGACTCCCGTGTGTTGCATTTTAATTTCTCAGTGATAGAATTCCTACCTTCTTTTCTATTCTTGTCTCCCATGGTCCTCCGTTTTTTCCTAGATTACCTTCCTGTTAGGCGAGGTTGTCTGACTTGGTCCCTGAGTGTCTCACATATGCCCAGAGTGCAAGGCCGTGTCTTCCCTTTACTTGGGTCATTTCTCAGTGTTGTGTTTGCAACAAGCAACCTCGAGGGGGTAGTTTCTCCTAAGACAAAGAGCAGGGTGGTTTCTGCTTGATATAAAAAAGAAAAGTGGCAAATCCCCCACAAGACCCATGTTCCTTCCCTGGAATGCAGTCTGTTTCACGTGCAGGCATCCATCTAGAGCACCCCGTGGAGCAGGGGAACGAGCCGGCTGTTCTGTGAGTCTCTCATCTTCTGTTCGCACCAGTGAACCAGTGATATGCTAGCTTGTTAACTTGCAAGTTGGAAGAACTCCTAGACCCTTTGTAACCAAGCAGACAGGGGCCTGTTCCTGTGGCGCCTTGGTGCATGATCCAACAATCAGTGTTAGATGGAACAGGTCTTTATTTACAATATTCCAACCTTGGAGGCTCTGGGAGCACTTCAGCTTGGAGCCCTCTTTTCCCATGAGACCCAGCATTTCCCCGGTTCTCCCAACAAGGCTACAAGCCCAAAGCAAATCCAATCATCCCCCATTTCCTTATCTTAAGCCTGCTGCACACCCAGTTGTTCAGTCCCTCTGGAAGGTGCCAACGTCTCCATTCTCATGCAGCAGCTCTCTCCTTTGGGATCTGGGGTATGTTGTCATCAGCCTCCATGTAATAGTCCAGGAATATATGTGCCGTGGTACACTGGATCATGGTGAAGTTCAGGAAAGACGTAAGTCTCAAGGATCCAGATAAAGTCCAGGTTTGCACGGCAGCAGGTCAGCATCTTGCAAGGGAGAGTCTTTGGTGTCAGCTAGAGCAGGCACGATCAGAGTGGCGAAGCATCTCCTTTCTTACTACACCAGGCTGCGTGGCTGATTCCTGACTACCAACTACACGGTTGCATGATTGCTCCTCCCTCTCACATGGCTCTTCAACTCCCTTCCCAGCTGCATGGTCAAAACCCCTCATTGCTACCCGCCTCTTTATTTAAATCCTGCCCTGGAGCCATGTGTGACCTCATCTCTGACTCCTCCCACAGTGAGCGACATTTGCCAGTTTTGTTGTATAGCCTACATTCATTTGGCTGCCATGCCCAGTCAGGGCAATGACTCAGTCATCCAGTGGGGCCGCTGCCGCTAGCTACATCATGAGTCAGGATACACCCTTAAAGTCATGCCCACCATGCCATGCAGTGGCAGTACAGCTACTAACACAGCTATTAAACTAGCTACCAAGTTGTAAGAGAGGTACAAAGCATGTTAAATGGTATTGTGTGCTTTCCTACTTCCCCCAAACATGAGCTGTGGGGGGACATGCTGTGTACCCCGTTTCACCTTCACAACACGAAACAGCGTTCCCCAGACCACACCATACGCAGACATGGCTTCCCATTTAGCCCATACCTCGACGCGTTTGCTTACCCTAAGGAACCATATCTTCTCATGCATCTTGCCTATTGTTGCCACTCTTGGGGCTATCATTCCCTCTTGTCTTCCTCAATCTTGTTTGCCCAATCTGAGTTCAGTTGTTTTGCAAGTGTCACATTTATGAACTTAGATGACTTTAACCCTGAGAAATTCAATTTCTCATTTATAAACTGGGAATGTTTTCTATCATAATTATTTTGGTAAGGAGACTTATAAGGCACCTACTTAAAAAAGTATTAAAGATATTGTTGAAAATCTCCCATGCCCCACTCTCTTGTCTCTTCAAAACGAGGAAATTATTTCTTCCTCTGAGCTCCCACAGAACTTAGTACATAGTCTTTCATAACACTTTGTCACATTAATTAAATTTTTTTTACAAATGTGTTTCCCCCTAGACTGAGCCTTGGAGGGGCAAAATGGCATTCTATCCTTCTTGGCATCTTTAACTATCAGAGTGTCTTGCACAGAACAGGTGTTTAATCAATATTTGATGAATTCATCTGATTTATTAATTAAAATGAAGAACAGGAAATTACTCTGCAGTTTAGCACAGATGGAAGGAAGACTCAGCACCTCCTGAAAAGCCCCTTGAGCGGGGATGTGGCTGGGAGCCCACTGATACTGTAGGGCTGCCTAATCTCCCCCACAGCAGAGAAGCTCTCACATGTATCTGTCCTTATGATGCTATTTTTAAGAACTCTGGTTAGGTCAACCTCAACAAGAATAGGTAGAATACTCAAATTGTATTCGGCTGCATATTATTTCCATTGGCAGTTTAACTGGCCTTCTTAGCAAAAAGTATCTTACCCTCTTGGGTGTAATGTTGCATGCCGAACATGTTTCTTGAAGGGTCATAGTGCATATTAACATATTAAGCCTCTGAGAAGTACCACACTTGAGAAAATCTATTTATTTGACTATTAAGAAAACTAATTAATTTGCATAGGGCGAGAGGTGGGTTTTTTAAAATTGTTTTTATTTAACTCACTTCTATCATTCCCCTGGAACATTTCCCCCCAGTTAATACCAGTTAGAGAAGCCCTTCTCGTGGATGGAACAGATAGAGAGACTTTTATTAGAACCTTTGAGGGGAAAGGAAGAGTCTAGGATGATTCCCAGCTTTTTTTAGTTGAGTGGAAGCTGCTCCATAGGGAGGGGAGTGTGATATGGGGTGTGTGGCTATGGAGTCTGCTGTGGCAAACCACAGTGGAATGTGTAATAGATCGTTGGAAATAGGGGTCTAAATATCACCTGAGGGTGGTGTAGATAAAGCTTTGGGGGCCACTAGGTACAAAAGTGACCTCCTGGGATAGAAGATCACACAGGGATAGAACTAAGAGGCACAACCCGGGCAGCACAGATAAATGAGGGTCAGGAGAGAGAAGAATCCAGGGGTGTTCTAGGAGTCAGGGAAAGGGAAGAGTTTTGAGGACTTGGGTACATATAGTGTGAGATTCCACAAAAATGTCGAGAGTGATTAGAAATGGGTACGTTTCTCTTGGATTTGATAACTCAAGAGTTCACCAGTTTCTTAGATGTATGCATTTACCAAGAAGTGGTGGGGTCAGAACTGAGATTGTAGGGGTGCCATGAGCGGGAAGTGGAAACAATAAATTGAGTTGAGACCATCCTTTCAGAAGCTTAATTCTGCAGAGAAGAGGAGAAAAAGCCAGAGAACACCTGGTCATTCTTGTGTGTGTATGCTTTGCATAGGACGCGCTTCGTGAACGTGTCTCTAGGTTAAGAAGGTGATGGAGCAGTGCCGAAGAGGGAGGCAGCGATCAGTCACAGAAAGCCATTTGGGCTGTTAGGGATTTCGGATTTCATACCAAGAGCAACAGAACGCCGTAGGAAATTTGTTAGTGTGAGTGACGTTAATCAGGTTTGCATTTTTAAAAGTCCCTTCCTGTCAATATGGTGTAAAATTCAAGCGGTGATAGTGCAGGTGGAAAGAAGTAAATTTGAAAAGTATTCAAGAGGTTGAATCAATATGATTTTGATGTCTTCTAGTGATCTTTCAATATGAATCTACTCAAGTGCTTCCCATATATATTTTTTAAGGTGTACATCCAGCTGAAATAAACCCACCAATAAAAGAGGAACATAACAACCTTACATTTGTGGGTGTTTAAATAACCTTAATTATATTGCATGTCATGTTGTGTCTATTCATTTAACATGCACTTCTCACTGCATAGTTCATACATTCTTGTGCTGTAGTCCCCTTGTAACTATTTGGGAGTGAGTTATATAATTTCAAGAGGAGCTAGGAATTTGAGCCAGTAGAAGGTAAGCCATCTGTGTCTTAATTGTTCCAGTTAGCTATAGTTTTCTATTTTATGTGTGTATTTGTATTCTTGCTCTTCCAATATTAGTTTAAATCACTCTGCAGAAGTCATGCCCTCTGAAATTAATAGTGGGCTGAAAGTTTTGGCTCAGCGTTTCCTATTAGCCACTAAAAAGCATAATGCAATTAGTTACATGATTCAGATTAATGATTAGGGCAAAAGAACAAATAGTGAGCAAGAAGATTTCCATGGTTCTTTCTATACCAGATTATATGTGTTGATATAAACAAGTTAGGGCATAAGGGAGGTGTCTTTAACCAATAGACCTATGTAGAATATTTCCACCGTGGTCTTCCCAGTCAGGAAGAGACAAAGTAAAGAGGAGATTTTCCTAGTAGTGAGAAATACAGTAGTGCCTGATAATAAGGTATTAGATTGAAATTAAGATACGGTATTAGAATAGAGAAAATAATCAGGACAAAACTGGTAAAGATGCTAATAGATTCTCCTGATCATGACTACCTATGGCATGATTTTAATGGGTTATGCCAAGTCTATCTAGGCTACTTATGGTAAACAAACCTCTAATTTATGAATTTATGGAGCAAAGCTCACAAGAAAATGCCAATCGGTTATATAATTATCAGACTTTCTTGAGACGAGTGACTTCTTTTGGTGAAGTTGGTGGCAGGATTAGATGGTAGAGTGGGTGAAGACTGGCAGAATCCAGGGCTTTCTAAATATACAGACCTGGAATTTAGTTATCCCTGCAGGATGTTCATGGTCATGACTGATATCCCAAGGGTCTAGGAGGTACTAGACCTAGTATGGAGGCTGGAACTCCAATAAAGGTTGGAGAAAAGAAGTAGACCCTGTTGAAAATTTTGGGAAAATGCAATTAAGAAGAATAAATATTGATTGAGTTATCTTGATACGTTTTTAAAATGCATGGTTAAATATATCCTTATTAGTATCTCAATTTTAGGCAGAATGCAGTTGCCTTTTTTTTTTTTTTTTGCTTTTAGTTGCAAGTAACAGAAAGCATAACTGAAAGTGATTTGAACAATACATTTATTATTTCCCATGACAAAGATTCTCAGTGTAGAGCAGTTTCAGTGATTGTTGATTTCAATGGAGTGACATGACGGCTCCTAACAAGCTTCCCTAGAACAGTCTGGATATTTCCCAACAAGGCTGTTGGTAGTACCAATGATTATATGTCAATGGCTACATCCACATGTGACAGAGAAGGGACCATCTCTGTTTTATTTCCATTTTCAAGGCTAAAAGGAGCCTACCAGGAATCTACTTGATGTCTTTATTTCCTCAAGATTTGTTGACCAGCATTGAGTTTCTTCCCCAGGTTTTAACTTAACAAGTGTATCATCCCTGAGCTAGGGGCAGAATCCACCTCCCA
>PVKM010039483.1:0-13753 GCA_004027735.1 Carollia perspicillata | reverse complement strand
GAGAAAATAGACAGGGAGAGGGCAAGAGTAGTGTGGGAAATGTAGAAGCTAAAGAACTTATGATACAGGGACATGAACTAAAGAGGGGGAGTGTGGGTGGGAGGGGGTGTGCAGGGTGGAGGAGAATGAAGGGGGAAGTGGGAGAACTATAATGGCATAATCAATCAATAAAAAAAAAAGATTAAAAAAAAGAAAAATTAGTGTAAAACCCTGCAATATAAAGAGAGTTTTTAAATGTTTTGAAATATTAGTTCAATTCCAAATAAATTTAAGCTTAGATATCACTATTTACCTTATATCTTTCCCCTTAACATGATGAATTAAAAATGAGTTGTCAATTAGACCAACAACATTTGGAAAGAAGAGGAACTTGTTTGCTATTAATCTTTTTAAAAATGGTATTTGTTTTTAATTAACTTAGTCATATCAATACCTTTTTGATGAGTATAGAATTCCTTCTTCCAAAAATTCTTAATTTGCTGTGTTTAGCAACATAATTATTGTTTTGAAAAGTTATCAGATTTCTCCACATTTGTCTATTTGTTTGACCCAGTTCATGACCTCAGACCTTTTCTCTTCAATATTTTGCTCCCAAGGAACTTACTCTGACACTCTCATTGCTTGAAGGACTGCACCCTTAGAAAATTTTCCTTATATAGATTTGGCTGATGAGTTTACACACCGCTCCCCCCCCCCCACACACAACTGACATTAAACATTGATCTGCTTGCGTAAAATGATTCTACCAGTTATATGGCATTTGGTGCTTCCTGTAAATTGATGCAAACTTCATTAAAGAAAATGACAGATGGCATATGGCTGCAGGCAAAATGCCAGTCCGCATGATGAATCCTACTGTGCTCTAGCCCAGGATAAACAATGTTTTTAATCACCTTGAAAAAAATCTGTTGCATTAATTAGTCTACAGTTACCATGTAATTATAATTGTGTAGCTGGTTCCTTTTTAGCTAAAAAATTAAATTTAAAAAAAAAGGTGGTAACAGCTAGACATTTGGTTTGGGTTTATATTGCAAGATGGGTGGCCTATGAGATTTTATGACCCTTTTGCTGCCGTGACGAGGTCTCCGCCTTTATGATGTTACAGTAGACTGACCACGGAGCCCTGCTTTGTGTGCTCTTCTTGAATTGTTTGGTATGTTACCTTGAAAATTGGAAGGCCTGGGGGTACAAAAACTGATTCTGAGATTTTTCTTTACTTGACAAGACGAGCAAGTCTGTGTGAGGCAGATGCATTTTGCCGACTGACTGCAGACAGGTTTCAATCACAGTCGGGTTGTGTTGCATTTTTTTTGAAGGTGGGTGTCCCAGAAAATTGAATTTCAAAAAGATCATTGCAGTCCTATCAAATTCTGAGGTTCACTTCATTATACATGTTTTAAGAAGTTAAAAAAAAAAAACTTCCATCAATTTGTTTTTAAATAATGTGCTTGTCTGGTCATTTTTTCTGTGCAGAATATCGTCCTAGAAATATATGTATTTTTAATGGTCCCCAGTAGAGGTTCAGCTATGTTAGGAATGAAAATGATTTCTACTTCTAGAAAGTAAAACTAGATCTTAGTCTCAGCACATGGAGTTTACAGAGTTAATTTTAGTTAGTGGTTCATATTGGGTTTCTTTTCAAGCAACAGCAATTGCCTCTGGCTAATGAAATGGAAGAATGTGGAAGGCTGTGCACAGAGAACCTACTGGGAATCTGGGTTCCATAACGGCAGTAAGAGACCTCGTTAGGGCACTCCACTGCTGGCTCCACCTCCACTGAGCACTAACTTTTGGCTGTGATGGGATTTCCACCTGGCCAAAGATAATTTCTCCAAAGTTCTAAGCAAGAACCTTGGATTGGCTGAGTTTAAGCGATGCACCAGTTCTCTGGTTGCCTGGTCCATTGGCTTCTCAATAAGTGGGCTCTTTGCCACCAGAGCCCACACAGTGAAGGATCTCTCTCAATTAGGACGGGAGTTCTTTTCTTGGATATCCAAAAACAACAAACATACAGGAACCAACAGAGGTACATGGCAATGAAGATTCTCCATTAAATCGTGACTGTTTTTTTGTTTATTTTTTCTTTGTTTTCAATAACCATGAACACATAAAATGGACAATATGATTGCTAAAATCCCTAACTTCAATGCTTGTTGTAGATTTGACCTTCACCCCAGGATTTTTCCTAGTGTAGCAAAGGCACAATTATTATTTTTCCTTTTCCAGCTTCCTTTTTGTGCACACCTTTCTGATATTTTCAAGTATAGAAAACAGGCATTTGCTTTATCGCGTATTCTATTGATGGTATCATTTCTGTCTGCTTAATTTTGCCGTGAGTTCCACAATCAGTAAATATTGCAGAGGAAGTATTAGGTTGCCAGGGTTGCTATAACAAGTATTATAAACTAAATTTCTAAAAAACAAAGAATCATTTCACACTTCTGGAGACTTCAAGCGTGATTAAGGTTTAGACCGGATTGGTTCCTTCTGAGAGCTGTAAAGAAGAATCTGTCCCATGCCTCTCTCCTAGCTTCCCGTGGGTTGCTGGCAGCAATTGGCATTCCTTGGCATGTAGACACATCACCCCAAACATTGCCTTCATCTTCAAGTGAGGTTTTTTTTGTGTGCACATCTGTGTCCAATACTCCCTTTTTATAAGGACACCAGTCAGATTGAATTAGAACTCAACTTAATAACTTCTTTTAACTTGATTACCTCGGCAAAGTCTGTATCTCCAGACTAGGTCACATTCTGAAGTACTAAGGGTTAGGATTCCAACATCTTTTGGTGGGAAGACATAATTCAACCCATAACAACTTCTTTCTTAAATGGCTGTCTTTTCAGTGAGAGTTATTTAAAATATTGAGTCCTTCCTGGAGTTAAAAAAAAAGCAAGACATTAAAACCAAGGAATATGTAACTAAGCAGACTTGGTTGACCACTGAGGAATTATACACACATCTTTCAGGGCCAAAATTGAAAAAAAGATTTTTTCGAGGAAACTCAAGGACTTACTAAATTCCCTTTATCAGGTTGAAGAAATTCCTTTCTTTCCTATCTCATTGAGTATTTTTATCATTAAAGGGTGCTGGATTTTGTCAAATACTTGTCTGTATCTATTGAGATCATCATGTGGTTTCTGTCCTTTATTAATATTGTATATTACCTTGATTGATTTTCATATGTTAAGCCAACCTTGAATTCCTGGGATAATCCTACCTTATCATAGTTATAATTCCTGCTATATAGACTACTGGATTTGATTTGATAGTAAATTGCTGAGGATTTTTACATATATCTTCATATGGGAGAGTAAGATGTAGTTTGTGTGTATGTGTGTGTGTATGATATCTTGGTCTACTCTTGCTTTATACTATGAGCTCAGAAGTGTTTTCTCTTCTATATTTTGGAAGAGTTGGTGGTAATTGTCCTTAAAATGCATAGTAGAATTCACCAGTGAAGCTATCTAGTCTTGTTTTTGTTTGTTTCTTTGTTTGTGTTTTTGTTGGGAGCATTTTGAATACTAATTCAATTTCTTTACTTGGTAAAGGTCTATTCATATTTTCAGTTTCTTAAGTCAGTTCAGTAGTGTATATCTCTTTAGACATTTTTTTAAAAAATGTCATCTAGATTATCTCATTTGTTGAAAAACTATTATTCATAGTATTCCCTTAATGTCCCTTCTATTTTTGTGAAGTCAGTAGGAATATCCCCTTTAGTAATTTGGGTTTCCTTTTTTTTTTTTTTTTTTTTTTTGCCAGCTTAGCCAAAAGTTTGTCAGTTTTTTTTTTATCTTTTCAGTTAATGTACTTTTGGATTTGTTAATTTTCCCCCATTTCAAATTCTCTATTTCATTTAGGTCTGCTTAAATCTTTATTATTTCCTTTACTTTTGCTTTGCTTTGGGTTTAGTTTGCTCTTTTTTTCCTCTAGTTTCTTTCAAGTCTTCTTTATAGATGTGCTCTAAGTTACTATGAAATTTAGACAAATTCATATTTCTTTTAGTATTGTATTATTAGTACAATATTAGTAAAATGACTCTCAGACAGATTTAATGGAGACTGTTATTTTAAGTGAGTAGTTTAGATTTTCTGCAAGACAATATTTTGCTGCATATGGGAATATAGCCAAAAGGCCATTTTTGGAAACAGGAGCACTTAGATCTCAAATGTATTTATTATATTACCTCTAATTTCCTTCCAAGAGCTTTGGTGGAAGATAGTATTATTTGATGTAAAAATGTTTTAATTTTTTCTTATATCAGATGTGTATAATAACGCTCTGCATTGTAACAAATACTTAAGATACTCTTCAGCATTAACATTTTTGAGCTTTAAAAAATACTTGCAGATTAAAAGCTATAAATGGAATTCCTGCAGCCCTTTAATATAAAGCAGTTATTTTCATTTTCCAATAAATTGGTGAAAGAAAAATTCATGACAGTCTCTGTTTTTCCTTGAAAAATGGTAGGGCTTTTTACAAAAACTTAGGTTTAAAAACAAACACATTTTCACTTATATATGGAACCTAATGAATAAAATAAACAAACAAAATAGAAAGTGACTCATAGAAACAGAAAACAGAGTGACAGCTGTCGGAGGGGAGGGGGTTGGGGTTGGGCGGAAAAGCTAAAGATATTAAGCAGAAAAAAAATACCTCATAGACCCAGACAACAGTTTGGCAGTTACAAGAAGGAGCAATGGGTAGGAAGAGGTAGAGGAGGGTAAAGAGGGGATAAATGGTAACAGAAAGAGACTCGACTTTGGATGGGAAGCACAATACAATATATAGATGATGTATTATAAAAATGTTCATTTGAAACCTGTATACTTTTATTAAATGATGCCAACCCAAAATATTCAATAAATATTTTAAATGAGCTTACTCCCCTCAAAACAATCAAACCTACCAAATGCTTGTTTAAAAGCAGATAGTGTTCCAAGTAATTGAAGTTAATATGATAATAACAGCAAACTTTTGTTATAAAACCCTTGAACAAGCCTCGGTAATATGTTCTGTTAGGTTATGACTAATTTTTTGTAATTTCATGTCCAAATATTGTATAGTCCAAGTTTGAGAAATTATCTAAATGTATGACTTTTTGTCAGAAGAATTATAAATTAGAATTTGTGGTATATTTAAAATAGTCTTTGTATTTTTTAAACAATTATTAAAACCACCCAAAGGAAACAAAATTGTTATTTCAGAAAACAAAATTAATACATCAAAACCAAAACCAACATGTACTTCTATCTAACTGCCTGGGACACTTTCTTGTGCCTCACTTGCCCTTATGCATGGAAATGGTTATTTTGAAATTTTAAAGGTCTTTAGGGTCATAGGGTTGTGTGCCTATCCATTTGGTTGCCTTTTGCTTCATTTGATTATTGCAGAGGTAGAAAAGGCCCTCTCAGAAAATTAATATAAAATGAGAAATGTAATTTGAAAGTATATGTCAAAACTTTTTCACAAAATTGTTGTAAAATTTATACACCGAAACTCATTCTAAACAACCAATAGTAGTAGATATGATCCTGAAAAGATTATTTTAAGACCAACTACAATACGTAGAATAACTAACATTTTAATTGTGCTAAGAGCTCCTAATTTAATGAAATCATTGACCAGCTGTTTGTAAAGAGAACTACACTTTTGTAATGCAAAACAACCTCTAGTTTAATCATTTCAGGAATATACTTTTTATATCAAACTTTCAGAAATACAGAGTAACTGTATTTCTTTATTTGTTTTAATTTTTGGAATTTGTGACAAGGAATTGTTTCTTTTTTTTTAAGCAGAGAGAAACCCCATTTTACCCTTGCTTTATTCCAACTAATGTCTGGAAGCCAGACTTGGTAGGTGGGCAGCAAATAGTGACATAAGAGTTGACATCAGAGACACTGTGTTCATGTTCTTTTTAGATGTCCTTTCAGTGGCTTTCATATATAAAACTAGCATTTTCCTTCCCCATGGTACAAGGGTGAAAAAAACTGACCTTTTCCAGAGAGCTCAAAGTCAAATTAGTTCTGTACATCAGTCTGGGTAAGAGAGAGTGAGTTTGTGGTCAGGGTGGCCCAAGACCTGCTATCTGAGAGGAGAGGCAGAGTAATTAAGACATGCTGAGAAAGACTGCCAAACTTGAGGAACTTAGCAGCCATGAAGCCACAGCAGTGACCTTTGGGAGAGGACATGCTCTAAAATCTATCTAAAAAGAGTTGAACTTTGAGAAGAAAAGCTTGGGAGGACTCAGGGCATACGGTGAGCTCAACATGAGGGAAACAGAATGCAGTACATAAATGGAAGTTCAAAGGCTGAAGAGGAGAATAAGCATGAAAGGCAAATTTAGAAGGTGCCATGTAGAAAATAACAAAAGCAATAAAACGAGGAAAGTTTAGAGGTTACGTTTTTTTTTTTTTTTTTTGCTCTCCTGTTGACAAAACCCATGTGGTAAAAGAGGTGGACTGTGAGGGAGAGAGGGGATAGCTCATCATTTCCAACCAGATTTATTTGAAGAACACAAAGCAGACAACCAACAAACATGATCAAAAAAGGGATAAAAGGCTGACCTGTAGTTAACTCTGGCAAATTACAGATTTCTTATCACTCCTATAAAGGATAGACTGGCAATAACATAGAATTATGCTTGAAATTAATTTAAAAGCATACCTGACTTCATTCATATCTAACTAGCAATGCAATGTGGTTATTGTTCCTAAAATTCAATCATTAAAAATTTTATTTAGATATATTAAGAGGAAAAACTGTTGAATCTGAGAGCACTTAGTCTTTTAACAGGTTGCTATATGTATTTGGATAATGCTAAATACCACAACAACCCCCCAAATTTCATCACTTTAACACAGTAGAGGTTTATTAGGTAGGTATTCCTATGGGTCCAATCTGGGTAAGTATTCCTGTTTAATGGGAATTGGGGGCAGATCTGGTGTACATAGTCATTTAGGAGTCCTGGCCAATGAAGGCTTTCCTACCATCAGTGGGTGGCTTTCATATTTACTCCAGACATTGATGTGTATCTGGCTGAAGTGGTAAAAGCATGGAAGAAGATACAGGAAAGCTTTTATGATTTTCTCTCACATTTTCTTGGCCAGAATATAATCACAAGGCTACACTAAAAACTGCAAGGGAAACTGGGAAGTGTCCAACTAAATACCCAGAAAGAAGGGAGATAAAGATATTAGTTTAAAATTTTTTTTGCTGGGCCCATGCAGTTACCAGACTTGTGCGATGGACAGTGACTCCATGTGTACTTCGACCAAAGACCCTTGAAATATTAGGTTTGAAGTAGGCTCTGGCATGAATTGTAAAGTTGGCTCTTGAATCAAGTTCACTGTGAATTTGTAGAACTGGCAACAATTGAATGTTAGAGTCAAATTTTGCTAAAGCATAGACTTCTTCACATTATATGTGTATTCTAATCTCTGTAGTTTACGTGACCCATTCATATGAAAACAGGAAATATTAGTGTGTATCTGATCATATTATTGGCATTATTCACTGATTTTTGTCCTTATAAAGTAATTTCTGAGAGAATTAAAAATGAGACATTTATCTGACAAATGACTGTGCCTAATTAAAATATTATATCCAGAATATAATTAAAATATATGTGTGCTTGTATACATAAATCTATTAATACATATAAATATATAAACACATACATACATCTGTATATTACTATGCATATATGTCTTTTCCATTATGTACAATTAATGCAAGTTTTGTGGAGTTGAACTTCACAACAGTAGAGCTAAAGTCATAATTCGTTTGCTGAATCATAGACTTTGGAATCATCTAATTTTACATTTTGGTAATGCCATTTAATATCTGGATGACCCATAAACAAATTACTCAACTTCTTTAAGCCTCGGTTACCTTGTGTGTACAGTAGGAGTAATGGTGGCTATTAATCAAACTGGGCAGTTGTAAATAATAAAATGAGATTATATAAGATCTGGCATGTAGTATTCAGTGATATATAAATTTGTATATGTAAGAAGCTTGACATACTCTTTAGAGCCCTCATAACACAGAAAAAATAAATAATGCAGATAGACTAAAATAGATAAGGAGTGTGCTGGCTGCTGAGATTTAATAGTTTCATTTATTTCTTCCTTTCTTGAGTAAACACTGTTAGGGCCTTAATATGTACAAGTTCTGAGCCATTATGAGCACAAAAGTTATTAATTATGGCAGCTTAATTTTGTTAAAGAGTTTACTACTTGATTATGGGAACTCTAAGGGTCATTAACACAAGGTGATATTTGCATAGGAGAAATACCATAAAGTTATATGTGGTTTTAAAATAAAGACAATTATTTCTCAGAAGGGAAGAAATTCAACAAAATGTTTTAGACATTTAAAACTCCCTAGCTCTTAAATGAACTCTTAAATCAGAATTTTAAGAAATGGATGGAAGGAAGAGCGACATTCCATTCAGAAAGAAAAAGAGAAGCAGGAAAAAGCACAGTGTATATTCAGGCAAAATTGAGAAATGAATGATGAGGAGTGCTGTGAAGTCAAATTGGGAAGGCAAGGCTTTGAAGCCATTGTAAAGAGTTGGACTTTATACTGTACAGAAAGAGTGAGAAGATTTAAGTTGAGAAAGGACAAGAAGTTTGAACAGCACAATGACACCTAACCTTGAATATTTTACTTGACCTTTTCACCATCAATTTTTCTCCCGTAGACAGAAAATGAATGGGATCAAGTTTTCTTCCTGTCCTAACCCACTCTCTGAGCCTTCTCTGAATATTACATTTCCTGGAGTTAACTATTGTTCTATATCTGTTGGAACATCCCTATTCTCTTTATTGGACCCACCCCAATGCTATTTACCTGGGCTCCACCCAATATTGTTGTCATATCTTTTTGATTGATAGGTTTTGCCTCTCTGCTGGTCTCCCCTTCATCTTTTGTGATGGGGATGTGAGCTATGTATATCACTCATTCACAGAGGCATCCTGCCCACCCAGATTCCCAGCCCCTGACTCACTCTTTTGATGAATGTGGTTTTGCAGAGATATCAGGCAGTCTACTAACAAAATTAATTTTTTTGCCTTTGAGAGTAAATAAATATATAATATGCCTAAATATTATTCAATAATGCTCTTTTGAAACAATCAGGATTTATGTTACTTGAAAAAATACATTTTCTATTATTGTCTCCAAGTAGATGTATTATTTCTTTCATAAATATTCACAGGACTTAACACAAAACTGCTTTTCAAATCCAAACTATTCTGTAAAGCTTTCAGCCCATCCCTAATCATAGGCAGCAGTTTATTCAATTAACATTTGGGGGGTGCAGTAGAGAAAAAGTAGATTAAGGTCCAGACTCTGCCATTGAAAAGTACATGAATAAAGAGGCTGGCTGTCTCGTGAATACATAGTTGTGTACAATGTGGTGAGTGCTAGAATAGGGTACATGGTCCAGGAAGGAGTGATCGGTCTACATAGTTGTTCTGGGGGCTTCATTGTAAAGGTGACTCACAAATTATGTCTTGAAAGGTAGAGTTTCCTGGATCAAAACTGGAGAAAGAATAACCCAGGCATAAATAATTGACATTGCAAAGACAGAGAACGAAAATAGGATGTAGTGCAAAACTAAGTATGGTTTGTGAGTGGGTCTGAGATGATATGTAGTGAGTGAAGAAGCAGTAGAAAGTATCAGGGACTAGAAAATAAAGGACGTTGTATATCCAATAGAAAGAGTTTGGACCTCGAGTGTTGATTTCCAGTAATTTATCGTTCGCATGCTTTAAAAAAAAAGTTTTATTTGGGAGGCACTGTCCACTTTGGGAATCTACTGAAAGAAAGCTTGAGACCTGCTTTCAAGAAAAGCAGGCATACATAATCACTTTTGCATTCAAACACATTCATGAACTGGGAAGCCAAATTAGAAACCACTGCTAAAAGTCACTAGAAACTATTGAAGAGATAGGAATATGATCAAAGTATGTCTTTAGAGAGCGAACACCTGTAGGAATGCGGAGAAGGTAGTGAAAGGGATGAGATTTGCATTAGGGACAATAGAGATGAAGGTCTCTAGGTATAGCAAGCATTTATTTTTCAATTTGGCTCCTGCTTTGTATATGTCAGTCTGCCCATTGAGGAAACAACATTACAAGAATTAAGTGGGTGAATGGTGGTATTGACTGAAGTAGTAATTTTATTTTATTTTATTATTTTTTTAATATTTTATTTATTTTTAGAGAGAGGGGAAAGGAAGGACAAAGAGTGGGAGAGAAACATCAATGTGTGGTTGCCTCTCCTGTGTCCCCCACCAGGGATCTGGCCTGCAACCTAGGCATGTGCCCTGACTGGGAACCGAACCGGTGACCCTTTGCTTCACAGGCCCGTGCTCAATCCACTGAGCTACACCAGCCAGGGCTGAAGTAGTAATTTTAGATACAAGGGCAACTTCATGAGGAAGGATGAGGAATTTAGTGGCATGATGAATCTGACGTGTCTGTAGGTCATGCCATTGTAGGTATGGGTCAGCCAGTCAAAAGAGAAATCAGAGTTGAAGATATTTTTTTTAAATATTATAGATGATTGCATAGAGGTGGAAGATTTATCACTGTGAAGGGATGAGACCTCATCAGCCAAAGAGTTCAAGTTAAGAAGAGATGGGGGTTGCAGGCTGGATGGAGGCTTAGTTGGGCCTGTTCCCTGTCTCAGGGGTTTCAGCTTAGCCTTCTTGTTAGCTACTGCTCCCAGTTGGAATCAGGTTGGTCAATGCTCAAGCTGCTGAGAGAAGAGGGTTTTGTTCTAACAGCGATAGTCTGTCCAAGACTTTGAATCTGGGTAAGTAAAAGAAGGAGAAGATGGTAAATTTTAAGGAACCATTTGATGGATGCTGTTGGATCACAAATGGCATTCCTAAAGCTAATAGGGCTATCTTTTGTTTGGGGCTACCTGGGGTTGGGTAAATTATAGCCTGGGTTAGAAAACAGCTCTGACACTGGTTGACACTTGTTACTTACCTTTCTGAGCTTAAGTTTCTCCATCTGTAACATGGGAGTAGACATACCAACTTTAAAGAGACAAGCAGAGCAAATGAGATAACCTTTATAGAACATCTGCCATAGTTCCTGGTTATGTTATGTTTATGGGCTATTAAGTTGGCTCGGACTGCTGGAAGCCCTATGAATGAGTGATGTCCTGTTTGCATGAGCTGTTTAATAAGTCTTATAGTGGCTTAGAAACTGCTTCATCCACCTCTTTGATTTATTTTAAGAAACTTTGAGCCTTAGCTTGTCAATGAAAGATCTACTCTGATTCTCAAACCTGCCATTGCTTTTACCTATCTGAAAAGGCAGGAATAGAAAAACTTTGTGTTAGAACTACATTTGTGTTTAGCTTATTTTTTTTCCTTCCTCAGTGACTATGGTCATAGGGTGAAACATGAGAGTTTATTGTGGCCAGTTTAGAAAGTTTTCTTTCTTTGGGAATTAAAAAGTAATTACAAGTTTCTTAGACTGTCTTTTGTGTCTAGTACAGTGACAGCTCAAATGTAGATTCTTGGATGTATATTCTTTTCTTGAGAACCTCTGGAATTCTAGCCAGGTCCTGCTAGTGAGAATCATGTAATCTCATCAGGGTCCCACCAATCTCTTCTCTGTACTTCCTGAGTGAAACTCTCTTTAGAGTATGTTCATTTGAATTGGGAAACACAGAGGTCATTTAATCTAACTACTTCATTTTATGGGCCACAAGCTATTCATTTTAAGTGTGGTTGGTGTCCTCAATCACTGATGATCACATTTTCTCCTCTCTTCTTATATTATAGTTGAAAGACTCTCAGCCATGTACTTCTCACTACATATTAATATAGAGCCCAGATTGTAGGGAGAATTGGAAACTTGAATTGGTGAAGGAGATTGGGGAGCAGAATTACAGTGTGTTATATGGTACTTCAGTCCCTCGGGGGAGCTGTAATTAATGTGTGCAAAGAAAACACTGCAAGGAAACTAATTTAAAGAACATACTGAAACAATTTTCCCCTGGATTTCCAAAATAAATACAGAAAAAAAAATCACCATCAAGCTTTGAGGAAGCATGAAGAATTACAACAGAAAGGAAATTTGTTGAGAGACCAAGCCGGAGCTGGTAATAATAGCTGGTTAAAATGTAAAGCCTCTTTTAAATGTAGGCTTCCTCCACTATTTGTCAGAGCTCCGTGGTCCCTGATCCATTCAGTAAGCATTTCACATGCTTGTCACTCTAATTATGGGTCAGAGTTTGGTTACAGCCCACTGACTGCTCTTTCTTTGCATCTTGGTAACTCAGTCCTTTACACCAGTTGACATCCCACTAGCTTCCCCTTCCTTCCTTCTTCCTTACCCTTTTTAAATCCTGAATATGTTAGGTAGCTCCAGAGTTTAGAGTGCTCTTGTGATTGCATGTCACTTGATGTGAATGCCATGAATTCCCTAGAGCTGTGTTCCCAGGCTTTTGTCTGACACAAACCATAAGAAATGTTTTACATCCAAGCCAGTGCACATATATGTAATCAAGTATTAAAGTTCTGTGAAAAAATGCTATATGTGATATGCTTTGATACTTTTGCTTCTCCTCAACTCTATTTCATTTTTTTGGAAAAGAAAATGCAGACCCAGATTAAGTGAAGACCATTTCTTCCTCATTTTTCTGTCACAGGGGGTATGCTGTACAGGTTGAGGGCTTAGACCATCTACAACAAATCACTCAAGATGTCTAGTCCTCAACTATAACCCAGACCTACTGAATTAGATCCACACTTGCAGGTTCCACAGTTAAACCAATGCCTCAGTATGATTTTAATGTTCAAAAACTATTTCCAGGCCTGTTTTTTTTTCAGAAAGGTATCTCTTGCCAGCTGATTTTTTTTTTCACATTTTGATGTGGCTATCCGTAGCAAGAGCAATGGCTCTGATCTCTGACTTCCCCCTTAATCTTGTTAAATTAGGAGAATTACAGGGGATTTCAGAAGGTACCAGAAACCTTAAACATCTAATAATAATAATATGGCAGTTTCTAGTCTAAGTTCATTATTATATATTGAACCTCACGACAATGTCTTGCCATTTGTCACTAAGATTCTTAGGTTACTCCACTAACTTATGATGTGCACTGGAAGATACATGAGGGGATAACTTGGTCCCATGTCTTACTGAGAACTTTATCCTTGGCTCTGGTGACTTGACAATTATACTTCTTCCACTTGCCCCTCAGCCTTACATAGGAGGGAGGGTAGCAGCTTTCTGCTGTTGCTCTCTCTGATTTTGACTCATTGTCTCCTATGACAGGAAAAGTCATTTAGTCCACAATTAATCTATCATTTCCAAACTCACACTTTCAAAACAATATCATTAAAATACTTTAAATACAGAAAATTCAACACAGTGATTGTTATATCATATAACCAGAGCCATTCATTATATCTAAACATTCAAACAATTCTAACCAGTGGACAATTTTAAGTGATAACTTAAAATATATGTTTAGATTTAAATGGCCTTCAAAGGTTATTTACTGAGGAAACTGCACCAGGTTTCTTCTTGGGACATGCCAACCAATTCTCAAGGGGATTTTCTAGCATTTCCCCCCAACACATGCTGGTGTAAGAAAGAACTAAAGCAAGAAATAAATTCCAAAGGATAACTTTAGAGGATATCCCACTGAAGCTAAGGTGTGAACCTAAGGATAAGCAGAGAAGTAGAGGAACAGAAGGACCAACCTGTGAAGTCCAAA
>PVKM010039482.1:0-13749 GCA_004027735.1 Carollia perspicillata | reverse complement strand
TACTAGATGTTGACCAGAACCTTATTGTCCTAAGACTTAATGATTAAGCATGAGAGAGGGAGCTGGGTGAGCTAGGGCAGTAGGTGAGGCAAGTTTGAGTCAAAGGAAAAAGATCAAAGTAAAAGGACACATTGAAGAAAATAAGGCTCTGTGCTGTTACACCACCACCAACTTGTTCATCTGAGATGGGATTGTGTTTAAAAGTGACCTTGAGCAATTAAGTTCCAACGTATTTATCAAAGTATTCAGACTTTCATCATCATAATGTCACTGAAAAGGGACTGGAACCAGGCTGAGGTGGGTCTGCCCTGGCATGGTCTTAAATGTATAGGTTCTTGACTTCATGCAGAAAAGAATTCAAGGCACAAGTCCAGGTGAATTTTATGAGTGTGTCTATTAAAGCTGGGGACAGTGAAACAAAGGCAAGGCTTACAAAAGAAAAGATAAGATCACTGCAACAGGAATGAGCCAAGGCAGAACTGCCTTGGTCCCTTTAGAAAGAAAGTCACAGAAGCAGTAGAAGCGAGCCTTGCAGAGCCCTGAGGACTCACAAAAAAACTCAGAGGGGGAAAGGAGGGCTCTTGGAGACAAGTTTAGGGGATTAGCCCAGGGGGTGCTGCTGCTACCCACTACTCCCCTGGTTGCAAGTCTCGAAGGAACCTTTAGAGTTTAGGAGAAAGAAAGCAAAGATACATGCCTAAAAAAGAGGGGAGATGGGCATGAGAACCCATGTGTTCAAGCAGAGCATGCCCTGAATCCGTTGGTTTTTTTTGGTTTTTATCTGCTTTCTAAATGTAGAAATTTTAGGGGAGGTCTTAATTAGAATATTTGTCATTTTTCCTGGTATGTCTCTTGATATGCTGATGCATCAAAATTAGTGTATAGAAGGAATCAGTGTCATTCTCTAATGAGTTTTACTTTCAAAGAATGTCACAAGGGAGGGACCAGAACAGAGGCCGGTCAGCACTGGCACAGTCTGGAATATGCGAACCATTTGTTCCTAAATGTTTTTGGTTAGGGAAGATAAGATTTGGTGATTCATTAGCTGGCTATAAATTGCTCAGCCCTCTTTTAACTATCTGTCTTAGTTTCCCCATTCCAATTGCCAAGAAGTTTTCCTAGCTTCTTACTAGCTTGACTCAATAACTTGGAAATCTACATTGCCAAATAAATACATGCAAAATTCATTTCTAAAGACTTCACACATTCCTAGACCACCACATTCTTGTGGGCAGATATCACATAATATTAATTTAGAGTTAGATTAAACTCTAAGGACTATAACAACGTCATAAGCTATTTTGGGATATGTTTGCATTTAAATCTTGAATGTCTCACCCTGGCTGGTATGACTCAGTAGATTGAGTGCTGGCCTGTGAAGCAAAGGGTTGCCAGTTTGATTCCTAGTAAGGGCACAAGTCTGGGCTTCAGGACAGGTCCCTAGTAGGGGGTGTGCAAGAGGCAACCACACATTGATGTTTCTCTCATTCTCTTCCTCCCTCCCTTTCCCTCCGTCTAAAAATAAATAAATAAAATCTTAAAAAATAAATCTTCAATGTCTCGTATTCTGTATGCAACATCTCTACCATTTGTGCCTTTCATATCTGCAAATAAAGATTATAAATACTACCAAAGTTACAGGTTGTTTTGAGGATTAAAATGAAATAATACATAGAAAAGTACTTCCTAAACTATGAATTGCTGTACGTATTTTAGTTAGAATGATTTTAAATTATTATTAGTAATAGGGTGAATTTAGAGGGTAGGAATTATCTCACACTGTAATGCTAAACCTCACCATATTATCATTTTTCTATAAATTTTCATATGAATGTGCTAAGATTGGAGAATTTACAACCGTATACACAGGTTCTACTTTTTAAACATTTTGTTTAGATTTAGAAAGCAGGCTAATTTGGGTGTAAAAAGTAAACATAAACCAAAATTGACTGTTAAAAGTATAGGTTACTTGATGGTCTATTTTAGGCATGGATTTCTTCTTTTATATATTTGTTCTTTTTATTGTATTTTTTTCCATTACCATTTTGTTCCCTTATAACCTACTACCCTACACAATCACTACAGTGTTGTCCATGCCCATGAGTCCTTTTTCCTTTTTGTTCACTTCCTCCACTTCCTCCCTCCCCTCCCCCCAGAGCTGTCATCCAGCTCTGAGTCTGTCTCTATTTTGCTTGTTCGTTCAGTTTGTTCATTAGATTCCACATATGAGTGAAGTCTTATGGTTTTTGTCTTTCTGTGACTGGCTTCTTTCACTTAGCGTAATGTTTTCTAGGACCATCCATACCATTGGGAAGGGTAAAATTTTCTTCATTTTTAAGGCTGAGTGGTATTCCTTTGTGTAAATATCCCATAGTTGTTTTATCCACTCATCTATTGATGGACACTTGTGCTGCTTCCATATCCTGGCAATTTTAAATAATGCTGTAATGAACATAGGGGTGCTTATGCTGTTTTGAATTAGTGTTTTGGGTTCCTTCAGATATATTCCCAGAAGTGGAACTTCTGGGTCAAAAAGCAGATTCTTTGTTAGTTTTCTGAGGAAATTCCAAACTGCTTTCCACAGTGGCTGCACCACTCTGTGTTTCCACCAACAGTGAAAAGAGTTCCCCTTTCTCCACTTCCTTACTAGCACTTGTCCTTTGTTGATTTGTAGAGGAATGCCATTCTGACAGGCATGAGGTGATATTTCATTGTAGTTTTAATTTGTATTTCTCTGATGATTAGTAATGTTGAGCATCTTTTCATATGTCTATTGGCCATCTATATGTTCTTTTTGGAGAAGTGTCTTTTCATGTCCTTTGCCCATTTTTTAATTGGGTTGTTTGATTTTTTGGTGTTTTGGAAGTCTTTACAAATTGTGGATATTTACCCCTTATTCAATGTATTGGTGAGTATGTTTTCCCATTCTGTGGCTTATCTTTTTATTTTGTTGATGTTTTCCTTTTGCTGTGCAAAAGCTTTTTAGGTTGATGTGGTCCTATTTGTTCATTTTTTCTTTTGTGTCCTGTGCCTGGGGAGCTATATCTGATAAACTATTGCAATGAGCTATGTCTGAGATTTTGCTGTCTATATTTTCTTCTAGGATTTTTGTGGTTTGAGGACTAATGTTTAAATCTTTGATCCATTTCATATTTATTCTTGTGTGGCATAAGAAGGTGGTCTACTTTAATTTTTCTGCACACAGCTGTCCAATTTTCCCAACACCATTTATTGAAATAAACTATCTTTAGCCGACTTTATGTGCTTATTTTCTCTGTTGAATATTAGTTGACTCTAAAGTCATGGGTTTATTTCTGGACTCTCTATTCTGTTCCATTGATCTATGTGTCTATTTTTATGCCAGTACCAGGGTGTTTTGATTACTGTGGCCTTATAACATAGTTTGATATTAGGCAGCATGATTTCTCCAAATGTTTTCTTCTTTCTCAGGATCACTGCTGTTGCTCTGCAGGGCCTTCTGCCATTCCACATACAGTTTTGAAATATTTGTTCTAATTCTGTGAAATATACTGTTGGAATCTTGATAGGAATTACATTAAAGATTGCCTTGGGTGGTTTGGACATTGTAATGATATTAATTCTTTCTATTCATGGACACTGGATTTGTTCTTAAGACACTTACATGACACATAGGATTTAGGAAATGTTAGATTCTCCTTTTTATGCCACCAAACTCTAAATTTAGTGACATATTCCAAATTTTACTAACTGTCCTTAGCAGTCTATTTTGAATTTGCCACTGGCTTATAGGTTTGCTTGATTTAGGGGTGGGGGAAAACATATGCATATACATGGATAAACAGAAAGAGAGAGAGAGATGAGGTCTGTTCAGAAAAAGTCCAGCCATTGTTAATACGAAAAAGGTTTGTGTGACATCGATGTAATCTGGCAGCCAAGGAGGCTGGACTGGAACGTGCATGTGTGAACATGACGACTTCACTGTACTAGTTAGTAGGGGTGGTAAATGCCATTCAGGAGCATGTACACTGCGGCCATTGCATTCAACATTGCTGAGCAAGTAGAGCAACAAATCTGCATCAAATTGCATTAGGCTTGAACATTTCTCTGTGGAAACTTTTTGGATGATTCACAAGGCTTTCAGGGACAATGCAGTGAGTGCAACATGAATCAATGTAGCACAAATACTTCAAAGGTGGTCGAGAATCTGTTGAACATGATCCACATTTTAGAAGGCCTGCAACAAGCAGAATGTCTGAGAAAGTTGAATGTATGCAGGCTGCAATCAACAAAGGTGGTGAATGACAGTGTGCGAACTAGAAGCTGATCTGGGGATTCCAAAAACTACTGGGTCTGAGATTTTGATGCAGGATCTTGGCATGAAATGTGTCGTGACAAAAGTTGTTCCATGGCTTCTGCTCCCTGAGCAGAAGGAACATTGTGCTGCAGTTGCTAATGACTCTGGGAGAATTGTGTGAGATCCCAAGGCACCTTCTTTGAAGAGGACGGAGGTGTCATTGTCCTATATACAATGTTTCTTGTATCTTGTATCTTTTATCTTCTTCAATAAATATCTCTATCTTTCATATTACATAACTGGATACTTTCTGGAAAAACCATATATATATCTCAACCCTAGAATTGGGAATAATTATAGGATAGGTAGCAAAATATCATGGATAGTTTCAGTACAGGAAGGGCTGTGTGTGCATTTGGGTGGTGAGAGAGGCTTTCATATTTCACTTTATTTAAATGAATAGTTCAAATATTTAACAAATATATAGCATAGTGTAATTAAAAACTATAAATATTGAAAAATGTATTTACAATAAAGTTAAATCAATGTTGATTTATTGACAACTCAGTTAACAGACTTGGATATGTTTTCATGACCAAGGATGACTTAAAATTGGTTAAAAAAATTAATGATAACAGAAATCATCTAGTTCTAACAACTTACCTCAGAGATAAGAAAGCTGGGATCTAACCCAGTTCAGTGAATTGCCTGGTCTCAAAGAAACACAAAGAAGCAAATTGGAAGTAAGATGCAGCTATTGTGGCTTTTCACTGTACCTCCCTGACCGTTACTCGTGTGTGCTACAAAGCAAAAGGCAAGTCTGGCCACATTGTAGGCATTCAATAAATTCCTAGTGATTTTCCAAAATGGGGCCAATTCTGATTTCAATAGTCACAGTAGTCACTAATCAGCAAATATATACCAACTGCCAACTGAGTAACAGGTAGTACAGGGCATCGGTGGAACAAAGATCATGATGACATTCTAGGAATGTACATGGCACAGGCACATGAACCTGTAATGATAGGATAAGGAGAACCATAATGGAAGAATGGACAAAGTGTAATGCAGGCACACATAGAAAAGAGTAACTAGTGTCTGAAAAAATCAGAGATTCTTTAGGAAGAGGGGATATTGGAACAAATCTCCAATAGTTAGTTAAAGAGTGAAGGGGAGAACATTACAGGGTCTAACCCAATGGTCAATGTCATTGAACAAAATGTTGGAGGGAATATAGGCATTGATAATGCTGTGTGAAAGAGTCCAGAGGCATGAAAGGTCACTCTGATGGAGAAATACATGGGGTTGTGTTGGGGGTAGAAGATAAGATTGGAAAGCTAAACTGATGTCAAATTGGCCAGGACCTTCCTGTACATGATCTCATAGGTGTTAGGTTGGCATTAGAAGATTTTAGGCAGGTGAGTGGAGTAACATAAGCATGATTAAAGATATGAATCAAAGAATGGGTTGGGTTCTCACACAGTAATTGTGATGACATGAAATAGCTGGCCTAATAATTCTTCAACTCAAGACTGATGATCATAAACTGATCATAAGGCAATCATAAACTTGTTGTTCAAATTGGGACACTTTGAGAGTGAAGAAAGGCAAACTTCATTTTTTTCTTTCTTTTTTGGGGGGTGCATTTTAATGCATTATGCTGTGACAATGGAAATAAATTAAAAGACATGTGAGGATTGGTTCTATGTATGGTAATCAGTTGGCAGGTAGTTGTTTGGTGACCCTAGAAGACCAGGCCAATTGATGGACCAATTTCCAATTTAAATTCTATCAATGATACATTTACTTAGTGTCTCAAACTTCTATGCAAGCCCCATATTTAGAAAAGGATTTTTTCCTTTCTTCCTTTTTAAATTCGTGAGCTGCTTTGACCCTCATGTAGCAAAACTTTCTCTTTCTCATACATTTTCCACTTCTAAAGAATTATCCAGACTTGATTTGAGAAGCCAGGTTAGATGTTCCATCCATTTCTTATTCTTTGAATACTGAAAAAGCTTATTTGTCTTTATACACACCCGTAAAGTGGCTAACATATTGGGATTTTGTAAGGACTAAATAAGCAATCAAAGTCTAGTGTTTAAAAAATTGTAGACACCAATTAAGTAGCTATTATGTCTTTAATTTATTTATTCATTGGGGAAGCAGGGGTTTCTTTGTTCTGTTTTGTTTATTTAACCACCAACCCTCAGTTTTGTTTGGCTCCTTTCATGTGAATTTTATCTGTGTCATAGCACTTATCTTACTGCATTATAATTGCTTATTAAATTATCTTTCTCACTCGTCAGGCAAATGGTTCTCAAGTGGATGCAATTTTGCCCCTGTCCCCAGGGTAACAATATTTTTGGTCGTTACAACAGAGGGAAAAGGTGTTACTGGCATCTAGTTGGTAAAGGGCATGGATGCTGCTGAATATCTTAGAATGCATAGGGCAGCACCTCCTCACCCCCACAGCTCACATATAACAAATAATTATCTGGTCCAAGTTATCAATAGTGCTTGTGGTAAGAAGCCATGCTTTAGACTATGGCTGCATGTAGGTAGTGACCACGACTGTTTCCTGTGTCCCTAGTGCCCAGCACTGTGGTCCTCATGAGAGTCTCAATATTAATTGGTGGAGTGAATGAATCAGGACCAAAAGTTTAGCCTTGACCTAGTCTCACATGGATTTTGTCACTTCCTATAGTCAACATCAGGGTTTTTCTGCTGAGTTTTAATTACACACCCAACCCCCACACAGAGGTTTCCTCTCCTGCCTTTCTGTTCTGTTTAGAGACCAACTTCCTAATTTTCCACAATGACAACCATTTTGTGTCACTGCTTCACTGAGAACCTATGCGCCAGGTACTGGACTTAGTGAAACACACACACAGATGAAGAGACTAATCCCGTGAAGTTTATAATCTAATGGGAGAAACATGAAAAAACACTAAGGAAATTAGCTATGCAAGGTCTTTCTCAAGTTTATTAGTATTTTAACAGGAAACATCTAGAGTTACTATAAATGAATTAAAACAATTCTCTAATACTGGTCTCTAAAGTTTGCCTGTGACTGGAAGGCATACTTAGAAGAGAGGTGTGGTTTTGCTTCTCAAATCTGCCTCTGGAGGCCCCTTGTACTGAGGCATGTGAAAGCCAGGAGCAGCTCCCTCACTGACGCCCCACCAGCATCCGGTAGACACGCAGGCCAGCTATGTCCGGCTCTCTCGTTCTGCAGGGCAGTTTCTTCCTTGACATGCCAAAGGAAGGAGACTGAAAGTAGAACTCACTCGTGCTACTTGGGGGAACCCCCTCTTTTTGGCAGTTGGTTATAGGTGCTCAGTTTGATTAAAATCATCAGAGAAGTGTGTTCACTCTTGATTTCATTACCCATGCAGAGAACTGAAAAAGAGGACCTAGTCCTCACATTTGCTCCCTGTCCCTCACCAGCACAAGAAACCTCGGTTGTCAGAGTTTTGAATTCTTCACCACTTCATTAATGCAGTTTCAGAGCCCATGTCTGGCTCTCCTTTTTGATTCGTCTTGTATTTGAATTGTGTCATAAATGGACTTTAAAGTGATGAAAATTTCATGAATGCTAAATGCCACTCAGACATTAAAAGATTTGCAAATGGCAAGTCTATGAAAATTCAGACCTAGCCCATAAAACAGGACATTCTCCCTAGACATTCAAACCCCCATCTGACATCCATTCATGGTTTAGATGTTGGGCACTATGCCTTTCCTTAAGAAGTTTACTGTCAAAAGAAAAAGAAGAGGAATCTGTTTCTTGGATACCATTTGCATGCTAGACTTAGGGATAGACATTTTGCACACATTATCTCATCACAATCCTGATTTCAGCATTATTTTGACTATTCTATAGATGAGAACTGGGACTTAATGAGTTTAGGTGAATTGCCAAGGGTTACACAGCTAGTAGGTATCAGAGCCAAGATGTAACTTATCACTGTGGTGTCCATAATTTCATAAATTCTTTGAAGGAAGACGTGGGAGAGGGCTTAAAGGAAGGGTGGGCAGGATTGTGGCCTATTAATTACATTTGCATTTTCATTTTACGTAAGAGTGAAATAATACTGATTTCTTTATAAAAGAATCCCTCTCCTCTCACCCTAACTCTTAGTATCCTGAGTCCTTGGAAGACTCAGATGATTCATAGAGCTGGCACTCTGCATTCTCTTGGCTGCACAAGGCCAAATCAATAGCTATAGATGTACATAAACAGTTCTCTGTTGGGTTCTGGAAGGACTATGATTTGGGGATTCATCTTCCCCAGTGGTCTGTGGTCCTCTCATCCAGGGAAGCTTGGCAATCACATTCTTTGATTCCTGTTATCCTGTGGGAGTAACAGTTATCCCATTACTAACCACAAAGCATTACTGTATACAAAGAAAACTCCTTCTGGGGGTATTGTACCTAATACAGGGAGATGTGGTCTTCCCCTCATCAACTTCTACTAGTGCAGAGAGTGCCCACGCAGTTAAAATATAATGTTAGTTAACTTGCAATACACACGCACATACACACATACATTCAAGTGGAAAACATGATTACATTTTTATTTTACTGTTATATATGAAATTGACAGATGCATCACTAAACAATGTGGGGGTTACTGCCAACCTATTCCAATAGGTTTTTTTTTAAATCATAAGTTTTTCATAAGATTGATAAAAAATGGAAGCAACAGTAATTGATTCAGTTCAACTTATCCTGAGTGAACAAAAAAATTCAGGCAACAACCTTTAGCCCTACTCCTGCCTTTTTCATCAGAGCATGGGAGTCAGGAGGCAGCTACAAACCAGATACTTGATTCTGAGGGATCTGGGACAGGACTTGGTGCCAGCTTGCTCACAGAAGGTTATGTGGGGATGTGTGTAAGAGGTAACACTGAGGCTGGACGTCAGAAAACTGTGATAATTGCTATTGTGGTTGAGAGAGGATTCTGTGTGGACTCTGGGGTCAGGAGAGGCAGGGCTTGATCTGGGCTGCAGGGGACATTTCAGGATAGGGAAAGAAGGCAGACTTGGCATAAGTGAGATTATTATGGGGTACTCAGAGAAACTCTTCCCTCAGGACTGGGGCTTAATTATAAGGGAGCATAGTGCTTGGGACAATAGGAAGAGGAATTTGGGAGCAAGTTTTCAGAAAATATTCAGAAACCAGCAGAGTTTATCAGCAGAAGCTCTGAAACACTGTCTGGATCAGGATTCTTCTTCTCTGTGTGCATGTGTGTGTGATCTTGCCACATGTTAATTTGATCAAAATTTCTTAAGTTCTCTGTGATTTAGTAAGATCAACAGTCTACTATTTTTCTTTGTCCATCACATCTAATTAACCTTATTTTTGATGTCCTTATATTAGATGTGACAATGACAGGCAAGGAACTTGGGAAACTGGTTTAACTTTCTTTTTCTTTGTGCAGGAACTTCCTATGAAATGATCTGTAGTCTGTGCCTGTTTTATATTGTTTTGGTTTCTCTCCTAATTAAGTGGTTTGGTTTAGAAACTTATGTTTTTCTCTTCTAATGAAGTGGTTTGGTTTAGAATTTTATGTTTTGACATGGAGTGTCTGATTCATCAGAATTAATCTCAATTGCCTTAATTGTGGATATTGATCCTATTTTCATCTCCCTGCCTGAAAATCCCTGCAAAATTTATTGTTCCTGAACTCTACTAATAATAGAATTTCATGGGTACCTGAAAATGCAGGTCCTGCACTACAGTTGGAAAAATTGTGACTAATTAAATGATTAATCAGGTTGGGACACACTGAATTATCCCTGTATTTTCATAACTTGACTGTAATTTAGAAAATGGTCATTTAGAAAATGAAGAGTTTTAATCACTGCTATAGGTATGGTGATTACCAGTGTGAAGGAGGTCTGGGGGAAGGTAGACGACAGTAAAGGGGGGTAAATGGTAATGGGAGGAGACTTGACTTGGGGTGGTGAACACATACTTCAGAAATCAGATGATGTGTTACAGAATCATGCATCTAAAACCTGTATAATTTTATTAGCCAACGAATAAATAAATTCCAATAAATTAAATACATAAATTTTAAAATGAATATCGCCAGCCTACTCTAGAGCCACTGAATGGAATCTCTGGGTGGAGGGACCAGGAAGCTGCATATGTAACAACTATCTCACATTGACAGCTTTTAGTTTCGAATTACTGAGCCTCCGAGTCTCCTATATACTTTCTCATTTCTAGCCACCACTTATCACCATTTAACCAACAACCTGCTAGACATTTAATTCACCAATAAGCTGACATTGGCATCCTGTCTTCTTAACCCTGCATCATCAGAGATGTGTCTCAGAGCAAGATGCTGCTTTCTGACTTCGTAAGTAGACAAGGATGTGCAATTGAGGAACACTCGCAGCTACCACCCAAGGGCTCTGGAGAGCCAGCAATGGAGAATTACGTCTCACCTAAGACATTCTCTCAGTTTTGGCTATTCACCCTCTTTGACTTACAGCCGAGGACTTTGCCTTGTCAAGAGAATCCCATGAAGTGGGCAAGGTGCATGTAATTTGGGAATGTATGCAATGCTAAGATCATAATCTAGGCAAAGTCTGAGTTGTGTGTATTTTATTTTGAATTTGTTTTCTACAGGTGGTCTGGAGAAAATACAGGTCACTTAAAATTCCACACAGACCTAGTGAACTTGCAGTAAGATCCCAGGATAGCAAGGGAAAATATCAGTGTGAGGATGCAATACGCATTCTCAACCCTCCCCCTTAATAGACATAGCGTACGCTACAGAGAGCAAAGTGTAATTTTAAGAACCTTGTAATTCTTTACAAATTAACACAGCAGATGGTGTTTATGGGAGCCACATAGGGAGGAATATTTGGGACAATGTGAGACATGTGTTCCAGGGTTTTGCCTGCTTTCTACTTAGTTTAGTTTTTAACTGCCATGCTGGAAAAAATGCTATTTGCCTCATAAAGTTTTCACTGGCCCTAAGTGTGATCAAATGCCTAAGAGATGTACTATTATGGGGCAAATTCCATGTATTTTCAGTGAGAAGGGCTGAAGGGGGACCCCCAACTCACCTAAGCCCGAGGAGGGTCCATGCTTGCCTTCCGGTCAGGTGGTGTGGGTCTCCTGGGCTTGATAAGACTTCACTCATGGAAAATAAAAGACAACACAAAGGGGCTAAGAATGAACTTAGCAACTCTAGATGAAGGCTTGCTAGTTTATAAATAGTTAAAATATTTCTTTAGTTATTTTGGTGTCCCCATAATCAAAAACAAAGTATCATTTTTCTCAGTTTCCTCCCCATGATAATACTGAAAGTGACCCAGACCTGCATTGTTGCTTGTCAGACAGTGCTGGCCTTTAGGAGGGGAGCACAAGAGGAAGGAGAAGTGCCAAGATGTAGACTGGGTGGCAGTGATGCTGGAGAGAGCAGGAAGAGGTGGGCCTCGTAGGCTTTGGCAAAGACCAAGAGATGTCAATTTGATTTGGAAAGGAAAGAAAGCCTTGGTTCTGAACATGCAAGGAGCTCTCTTTGGGGGTCATCCAGGCATGCAGAAAGTTCCTAGCACTCCCACACTGCATAGTTCCTCTTGCCCCATGTGGCCCAGCAAATGTCCTCATTTTCCTTAGCTCTACTGGTGGCAATCAGCAGGATCTCAGCTATTTTCTAGTATGGCCTGCCCGTTTGTCACAGTCAGGGTTCTGACCATCTCTCGGAAATGCCATTTTACTAAACTCATTTCGTTTTGCGATCTAGAGTCCTGAAGCTTATCTACTCCCACCTCCCAGTATTTTCAGAGACAGATTTGATAGAAGTCATTTACTAATCTTATATTTTTTTCTTTCAAGTGCATCTTAATCCTCTACATGCAATCAAAAGCTTTGATTTCCATCTTCTTCTGGTTTAGGAGAGACTTTGAAGATGGAAGGAAGAGAATAAATGTAGAAAGAAGGAAGGCAAAAATATTACTTTACCATTGGCAGAGATACAGCTACCCTTCAACTCCATCTCTGCACAAAAGTAGCCTTGCCCCCAAAGATCCATATGATGGAATCATGTCAAGCAGCTAGAATACTAATTACTTCATTGATTCATATATAATAATACTTACATCTACATATATATACATATTTTGAATTTGCTTAGCACCAATCTGTTGTAAGACACCATACAAGACACTTCAGAGTTTTAAGAATATATGATGGCTGACAACTTCCTATCTGCTATAGATCGATGTGTCCCTCCAGAATTTATGTATATCCCTATGTCCCCACCACTTTTCATGTGATGGTATTTGGAGATGGGGCCCTTTTGAGATAATTAGGTTTAAATGAGCTGTTAGAATGGGTACTTCCTGATGGATCAGTGCCCTTACATGAAGAAACACCAAAGAGCTTGTTTGCTCTCTTTCCACCATGTGAGGATGTGGTGAGAAAGCAGCTGTCTATGAGGCAGGAAGAGAGTTCTCAGCACAAACCAGACCTTGATGTTGGACTTCCCAGACTCCAGAATTGCTTCTTTTTTTTTTTTTTGTGGGATCTATTTTTAGGGACTTCATATGTACCTCAAGGTTAATCTAAATACCAGTTTTTCAATCCCAGTGGGGAAAACTATGCCTCTTTTCCAATAATTTCACCTACAAACCTATGAAATAAATTTCTGTTGTTTAAGCCACCCAGTGTATGGTATTTTGTTAAGAGAGTCCAAGCTGACTAATACACTGTCCTTAAGCTCCTGACATACGATCATGATAAATTTCTCAATAGTACAGGATCATAATGATGCATCATATATTTGTATTTTAGCTTTATAGTGTGACATCTGAAATCCACTAAACAATGCAAGGTTTTTGCATGATATAATTGTTAACTGAGTGGGGATTGCTTATGAAACACCAAATCAATCATAGATGGCTACAGGAATTCTGAAGATAATGGGTCATTTATTTAGGAGGGCAAGCCCCTGACATATGGGTAGGTGGGGCATGGGAAAGCCAAGGCTTTGGATCCCCACACAGACAGTCTTTCCATAAACTATGGCAGCCCTCTTCCTGAGTGTCTTCTCATTTCTGTGAATTCTCAGCAACATGGACCTAGTTATTGACCCCTTCTGAGATGGTGAAAAGTGCCAGACTCTAGGGATTCTTTAGGTGTTGACAGCTTTAACGGTAACTGAATGGTTTGGGGAATATGAACTTAAAAATGAAGTGGAAGTTGAAATTTCATTAAATCATTTATTCAGTATGGGTTTATATGTGTTTGCGTGTAGAAAATCAATGGAAATTTGCACTTCACCTTGGCTACTTTCATCTCAACTGTAAAAATAAAATGGCTTATTTTAGCAGTTTGCTCAGTTCATGGTCTTTCATAGGCTTTAAAGGAATGTGTGCTTAATTAACCTTGCCTTTTAGCAATCACCTAAGGCTGGAAGCTTGGAGAGGGGGAATTTAATAACAACCGTA
>PVKM010039481.1:0-13750 GCA_004027735.1 Carollia perspicillata | reverse complement strand
CCTTATCAATGGACCAGAGGAAAGATGTTATGCTCTGCTTTCGCAGCTTTGTCAAACAATGATAGACCAAATCACGTCTTTCAGAACTCTTGATAGCCTAAAATAAACGGTTAAAATAGTGTCTTGCTACTATGTATTTCATATCAATACCTTTCCTATCATTTTACCTCTCCTTACAAATCAAACAACATTTTGCCATGAACTGAACTGTGACCTGGGAATCCAGCTCCATACTGTAGGTCAACACATCACCATCCATCTGACATCGCAGCACGTCTGAACTCAGGGGGTAATTTTGTTGATGAATGAGACAGAATAGAACACAGCTTGTTCTTTCGCTGCTATATTGGCTTTGCTCTATGACAGTAGCAAGAACACATTTTTTGTGTTTTTAAACAGCCTTGTCTAGGAAACTGTACACAAAACAGGGAAAATGTAGTCATTTTCTGGACTATATTGTTGCTTTAATATACTACCAGGAAGAGATTATAATTATGAAAATAGTTTTATTGTTTCTTCCTTAAAGAATGTATTTTAAATGATCATGCATTTATTGCATTATTACAAAATAATTAAGTTAAGGTTAATATTTCAGTCATAACAAAGGGACCCACAGATATTCAAGAAAGTAAGTAGATGAAGCCGTAGAAGCAGCATGAGGCTGAGGGGCAGGCATTGAGAGTGCAGTATGTTTTGTGTTTGACAGGCGTCGCTTCATTCAGTCTTCCCAAGAACCCTGTGAAGTAAGGGCTGTTGCTCTCCCACCCGTACTCTCTTCCCTTTGCTGTTTCAGTGCACACTGTCCAACATCCAACCTCAGCAGATGCATTCTTCAATCTTTACCCCAGGCTTTCTCTAGCGGTGGCCGCAGTGCTCGCCTCTGTTGTGGGCTAACGGGAAAGGGAGCCCGCAGTGAATGGACTCTCCTTGGAGCATCCTTCTTCCAAAGACTGACCAGAGTTGGTAACTGGCCCCTCCCACCCCTGTGGGGTAACTGCACTGACTCCCTGATTCTCTCCAGCGGGACTCAGCTTCCAGGCTCACACATTAACGTCTCCAGAACACACAGTCTATGGCTACCTTTCCCTCACTGTCTCACTTTTACTCATTCCTACTGTTCTTTTTGCTACATTTCCAACAAAGTACTTCTACACAAATTCCTGTTTCAAAGTCAGCTTCCAGGAAAACTCAAAGTAAGACATCCTCCTTTAACAGAAGGAGAAACTGAGGCTTAGAAAGTCAGAACGCAGGTCCAAGATATTGTCTTAATGTCCCAACGCTTAATTAGTGGGTATAAAATTTTCATTTCATAAAGTAAAAAAGTTCTTAACTTCCCCTTCAACAATGTACTCATAAGAACTCACTAATAAAATTCTATCCTCTCAGACATTTCATTTCTGAATATAATTGGAAAACATCACTGGGAAACCAATGTATTCAAAACAATCCAAGAACTGAACTGATTTCAAAAATAAACTTTAAAAAGCTAGACAAAGTAAACTACATGAATTTGCAATGCTGGTAGTTCTGTACCTTTTTTCGAGAATTAAGAAAAACACAAGTCCTAATGCCTAACTAATGCCTAGCCAAGTCCTAACAGAGAAACAGAGCGAGCCACGTGTAGGACGCAGCGCAGAGCAGGTTCTCAGTAAACCTGCATCCATTCCTTTATCCTTCTCCCCCTCTAGCTTCGGTGGCTCCATTGTAAGGGAAGTGGTTTCCCCCTATTCCACATCAGAATCACAAGGAGAGATGCCTGAACTCTTCTTCATGAAACTTGGATGCAATACATTTAGAAATGTCATTTTAAGAAGCTCCAGACGAAATTCGAAACTACCGGTGGGAAGTGGTCACCGAGCATGCGCCATAGCGAGGGCTGCGGAAACTTGCTACTCCAACCTGCCTAATTAGTGCTGGTTTCAGTGGGCGAAGGGGTTAAAGAAAACGGACACTGTTTAAGGCCAACCCACTCATGTCACACTTTCTTAAGAAGTCAGCTCTCGAAAATGTCTCAGAAATTTTAATATGATTGTCAGGAGTCTCCAGGACTCCCTGAATTTTCCCATAAAAGATAAATATCCAGCTGTAATTTTGAGATATCATCTTCTCTCTGCATGCAAGCACTTAAAAGGTGACTTTATAAGTGGATGTTATTCTATGTGGGGGAATAGCAGGATTTGGGTTTATAGATTTTATGCCAAGAATGGTTTATTTTCCAAAAGCTGCTCTGGCATCAAGATAATTATGTTTTCTTAAGTTCCCAAATAACTCGTATGATTAAAGAATGTGGCATTTAGAGAAAAGGAAGAATAATGCAGAATTAAATAAAATTCAAGGATTTGTAAACTCTGATTTCTAAGGCAGAAGAGAGTATTTCATAAATGATTTATCCAACGCTCAAGAGTAGCTACAGCGCAGCTAAGGCTGAATGAGGAATCAGGTTGAGGTTGCAACTCCAGAGCTTGGATTAGAAGAACGCGCTAGAAATTTACAATGAGGTCCTTGAAGTATTTGTTTTTCTTGGTCCACGTACTTGTATCAAAGTTAGTTATAAAACGCTTTTTACAGGGGGAATGACCAAACTACAGTTTATGTTTTTCTTTTAAAAAATGTCAGAGTTTGATTGTGAGGGGGTGACAGGTAAATAGGGTGGTACCTGGGAGGAAATGCAGGATGAAGGAAGGCGTTTTTATGGTGATGTTCACAATGGAGTGGTGACCTAATTAATCCCTAGCCACCCCTGATCATTTTACCATCTTAATAATTTTGTGTTTTCCAGAATGTTGTACAGTTGGGATCACACGGGATGCAGTTTGTTTTCAGACTGACTTCTTTCACTTGCTAATATTCACTGAAGGGGCCCTCATGTCTTTTCACAGCTTGATGGCTTATTTCTCTTCAGTGCTAAATGACACTGTATTTAGATGTGGTTCCACTTTATTTAGCCATTCACCTACTGAAGAACATCTTGTTTGCTTCCAAGTTTTGGCAATTATCAATTATGAATAAAGCTTCTAGAAACATCCATAAGCAGATTTTTGTGTGATATTAAGTTTTCAGCTTCTTTGGGTCCATACCAAGGAGCATGGTTAATGGATCATATGTTCACTTTCATAGGAAACCAACAGTCTTCCCATTGCATTCCCACCAAGAAGGAGTGAGAGCTTCTCTCGCTCATCATCCTTGACAGCATTCGGATCTTGGGCATTCTAGTAAGTGTGCGGTGGTATCTTGTTTTAATTTGCTTTTTCCTGAAGACCTTTGATGTGGAGCACCTTTTCACTTGCTTATTTGCCATCTGTATATCTTTGGTGAGGTGTCTGTTAAGGTGTCTTGCTCATTACTTAATTAGGGTGTTCATTTTATTATTGTTGAGCTTTAAGAGTTCTTGTATATTTTAAATAGCATTCCTTTACAGGTAGGTTTTTGAAAATATTTCCTTCCAGTCTCTGGCTTGTCTCTCACTCCTAAGAAAAGTTTCTAATTTTAACAATGTTCAACTTACCCGTTGTTTCTTTTCGTAGATTGTGCCTCTGATGTTGTGGCTATGCGGCCATTGCCAAAGCCAAAGTAATCTACAATTTCTCCTGTATTATCTTGTAGGAGTTTTCTAATTCCGCATTTTATCTTTAGCTCTATGATGTAAGTTCTGTGTCAAGATTCTTTTTCATTTATTTATTTTTTGGCCTGCGGATGTCTAGTTGTTCCGGCACCATTTGTTAAAAAGAGTATATTTATTTCATTGTATGATCTTTGCTCCTTTGTCAAAGATCAGTGAACTGTATTCATGTGGATCTACTTTTGCCCAAGTGTTCTCACTCCTTTCAAAGTTACTTGCAGAATGCCAGATTCGAGACAAATGTAAGTTACAAAATATAACTCGAAAATAAATTGTCATTTTAACAATAAATTAGATATCTGTAATTTTGTGTCGTTTTTTATTTCACCATTACTGAAAAGCTTATTTAAAACTACTCTTATAAAGTAGATAGTTATGCATTGCAGTATTGTAGAAACAGAATTACTAGAAACATGATCAAGAAAACAGTTTTACGTGCACCAGTGTCACCACAAACACGTAAGTAATGCATCACTCTATGATATCACGATGGCCACAGTGTCACTAGGTGATAGAAAGCTCAATGTAATCTCGTGGGACTGCTGTCATATATGCAGTCCAATTTTGACTGACATGTCACTATGCAGTGTGTAGCTGCAGTGCCTTGATAAAGTCTGTTTTTACTGCTTTAAGTATGGTTAGCTCTGAAATGTCTTCAACATCACCCAAGAAAATAAGGTATAAAAGGGAAAGGGCCAAGAATAAACCCAGAGGAATGCCAACACATAGGAAGCAATAAGTCTAGTGATATGAGAAAGAGTAATCCGATTCACAGAGAAGAATCATGGAAGGTGTGCAGGAACAATCTGATTCATAGAGAAAGAGAACATTTCAAGAAAGAAAAGGTGGCTAACAATCCCAAGCATTGCAGAGGCCAAGGAAATGGCTAAGAAGAGAGTTCTGGATTTAGGCCATCATCGGTAACCCCTGAGAGAGCAATTCCATCTGAGCGGTTACACGTGGGAACCAAGTTAAAGTGCGTTCCGAGGCAATGGAAGGTTAATGTCCAGAGAGGGTACGTTAACAAAAATATTAACAAGAGAACACAAGCGACGTGTGAGAATAAGGCAGAACAGAGTCAAAGGCTGTGTTCAGTTGGACTGACACTGATTGTGGCAGGGAATCCCAAACACAAAGAGAGAACAAAATCTGAATCTCCGAGTTTCAAAAATTGAGAACATACTATTGCCACTTTCATGAGTGAAATTTATACTAAATCATCCCAAGATATTATATACTATGTAGGGCATAAACTTAAGGGTTTAGAGCAAGTGAAAGTTCCCATTGAAATTAGTCGAACAGATGTCCTTGGGCATTTGATGTGCCAGAGGGGCCCCCAATTTCACAACCAATCAATGTGAAGACAGAGCCCTAACATTTTCTGCGCATCCACATATGAACTTTACGGTGCTCCGGGGAGAGTTAGATAGTACAACTTTTGGGATTTTGTTCTTCAGTTGGCTTAAAATAACTGAAAATTTTCTCCCAAGAGATTGAAAGAGAAGGACACACCATACCAAATTCTGCTTTGAAATGAGTGCTTGAAAATAAGGTATGCTCTCACAGGGTGATCTCACTCTGCTTCCAATCTAAGTGTGAGTTTTCGGTGTTGTAATTCATGGTAGCCGGCGTCTGAAACACGTTGGCAAATGGTTTTGGAGATTAGAAAAAAAAATATGTCTGTTTAGGGAGTGTGATATTTACCTTTATCCTGAACTCTAAAATGTGACCTCCCTCCAAAAAGTGGAGCCATATAATTACTGTTCCATTTTATTTTGGTGTGATTTTTACCATATGAGCTAAATATCAGGATTTCTTCAATTTTATACATTTGTGATATTTTTAAATGTTCTTATAACTTTTCGTCATTGAGGAAAATAGAGCTTTTTCACAGGAATGGTGAGCATTTGCTCAACTCTGCAAGTCTTATGTCTCAATTGTCCGTTCACATATCGGGGACATAAATAGATCTGCTCCATTTTCATTTTATATTTTCTTTGCACTTAAAGGAATAATATCTTATTGTTTCTAACTAACAACTATTTGACATTTTGCTTTGCTTAGACTCACTTATTTATGAGGTTTAGTGACCAGCTGAAAATGTGAAGTATGAATAAGTAGTGAACTAATTATTGGGTCAAAGGCAGAAACCTGGCCATTTTTTTCCTTAAAAATAAAACTAAACAAAAAAAAAAACAACCAGAGGGAACTCACTGCTTTTGAGTATTTCCTTCTTTGCTTCACCCCTCGTCTCTTAAGAGCACCAGATTTAAGTAAGCATGAAAAGAAAGAATTGCTCTAATGAGAATCGATTCCCTTCTTCAGTCCCAGAGATACAAACTTTAATTTTAGTTAGCAAATATTCTATTGAATGCATTCTAGGGCATTCAAAAATTAACCTCTTGTGGATTTTACTTTCACAGAGTTTATGGTTTTATAAGGAATTAAGGCCAATATGAAAGAAATAACAATTTAGGACAGAAAGTAACCACATAGGCAGGGGTTTAGAAGAACTGTGTATGGAGAGAAGGATTCGTAACAAAGAAGAAATTGTTGGCAGAGCGAGCAACATGGAAAACACACAGAAGGGGAAGCTAAGGGAATAATGACGTTTGGCTGGAGCATAAGGTAAGAGAGAACAGCTCCATTCTAAGACTGTTCTCTAAGCACATGGAAAATCATTCAGACTTTTGAGCCAGGGAATGCTTTGCTCAGAACTGGCTTCTGGAAGGAGGTTCGTGTTGCAACCACGTCCCAGGTAGCCTGTGGTTCAGTTACACTGCACCAGCCTCCTCGAACCGTCTGCACTGTAGAACCAAGACAGTTGAATATGGTCACAGAACTGCACTGTGTAACAATTATGAATTAATCCTCTAAGTCTTTAAAGGGGAATAAAAAAAAACTTGTGATGGGCTCTGTTTTTGCACAAAGTGCATAAATATTAATTGAAGTCTTTAATGACATTTTACATTTTATCCACCAATTGTGGTTTTCCTTTTGTATTTCCTTTCTGACATTTTCATGTTTGCATGTTTGCTTTCAAGGCAGCATGGAAGACAACATGATTTACTTTCCTGGACTCCATGGTTTCTGAAGCTTTGTCAGCAGGATGATCTATGGCACGTTATGTTTTGATGACATATGTTACACTGTAATGGTGAAATGAATTATGGAGCTTGATTAAAGATTTGAAGGAACACATCTTTCACATCATAAAGTGTAAAATAATTCTTACAATAGAGAAATTCTGATTAGATTAATTAACTCTATAAACATACTTCCTATTCAATTTAACTCAATACAAAAGGATTACATTATTGCATCTTTTTTTTCATGGTGAGTAGAATACTAATTTTAGTGGGTTGTTAGAGATTTTGTGTTTACTGTTACCCAAGTACTGTGACTTTGTATGAAACTGTATGACTTCATTTTTGTCCATGGGCACAATTTTATTTTTTTCAATACTTTTGATTGCATATACCTTCTGAGGCATAGTAGACAGATAACATTATGTTAGGTTCAGGCACACAACATGATTTGATAGTTGTGTACACTGTGAAATGATGACAGTAAATTTAGGGAACATCCATTGATATACATAGTTATGAAAAAATTCCCCTTTTCTTGTGATGAGGACTTTTAAGACCTACTCTCTTAGCAACTTTCAAATACGCAATACTATTAACTATAGTCACCATGCTATATACATTACATGCTCATCACTTATTTATTTTATAACTAGACATTTATATTTTGACCTTCTTCACCCATTTTGCCTAGCTCCCCACCCTTACACTTCACCCCTCCTCTGGCAACTACCAAACTTTTCTCTGTATCTACGAGCTTGTTTTTTGTTTTGTTTTGTTTTTTAGATTTCATATGGTATTTAATGATTTTTTTACTTTTATTATTTATTTTTAGAGAGAGAGGAAGGGAGGGAGAAAGAGAGGGAGAGAAACATCAATGTGTGGTTTCCTCTCATGTGGCCCCCACTGGGGACCTGGCCCGTAACCCAGGCATGTGCCCTGACTGGGAATCGAACTGGCCACCCCTTGGTTCTCAGCCTGTGCTCAATACACTGAGCTACACCAGCCATGGCGAAAGACCATATGGTGTTTGTCTTTCTATGCCTGACTTAGTTTACTAAGATCATACTTTCAAGGTCCATCTATGTTGTCACAAACAGCAAGGTTTTCTTCTTTTTTTGGCTGAATAATATTCTATTATATATAATACATTCAATTAATTATATGTGTATATTATATAATTTTCTTTACCCATCCATTCATTGACAGACACTTAGATTGGTCCCATATCTTGGTTACTATAAGTAATGCTGCAATGAACATGAGGGTGCATATCTTTTTGAATTAGTATTTTCATTTTGTTTGGATAGATACCCAGAAGTGGAATTACTCAATCGTATGGTAGTTCCATTTTTAATTTTTTGAGGAATCTCCATGTTGCTTTCCATAGTGTTTTACTTTTTTATAATTTTTCTCTCATGTGTTTTTCATGCTTGTTGATAGAAATGCTGATAATCTCAAGATGTTATAGTTCAGAATTTTAAATGTATTATAGGTTATCATCCACATTTCAAAGGTGAAAAAACTCAAACTCTGAGAATGCTAGGAACGTTAAACTCTCCTAATTGTATCTTTCCATAGGGAACGTTGGAAGAGTTTCAGGGACAATTAAGCTCAATCAACAGTGATATTCGGTCTCGCTTCCATCAGTCTTGCTTGGATGACACTCTGGCGGCTATGACCAAGCCTGCAGGGAGTCTCTGGCGAAAGCTGTCAACACAGACGTCCAGGGAACACAAACTGATGTATTTCTTTGGGAGGCAGTGGTAGAGGGTGGAATATGGACAGGAAGAAGATATATAGATATAATATTGCAAATGTCCTTTTCAAAGTTAGCCCGAAGGCATGTCTACACCTTATAAGCACTTAACATTTAGAGCGGTGAATTGCTATCATAAAGTACTGCATCTTAAAAAAAGATGACTGGCAGCTTGAATAAGAAATGTTTCTTTATATAGCAGCAGATTCAACTGCAAACCATATAGATAGTTCTAAATGAATAAAAAAATATATTAAAGTAATACTTATTAGGCAGCCATTCTGCCTGGCACTAGAGAGACAGATATGAGTAATACATGTGAATTTGCTGGTCTCAGAGCTTACGGTGTGTTAGGTGCACAAACAAGTAAAGGAATATGGAGCAGAATGAGTAACATGAAAGAGGAGATGGAGTGTTATAAGGGAAATAGGAAGAACAACTAACCCAGGAAGGGCTTTCCAGGGGAAGTACTATTTATGCTGAAAAAGGGAGAAAGGATACAAAATTCTCTCAGAGTAAATATAAGGAAGGAAACTAAGGAGCGGAGAAATTCAATGGTTTGGTGGCAATGGGTGTGATACCTTGGAGTCAAGGCAGCTTGTGTGTGTGTGCGCGCGTGTGTGTGCACGCGTGTGTGTGTGTGTGTGTGTGTGGTGGGGGAAGGTCAAGATAGAGATGGGAGCATGTTTGCTTTTAAAGACATTTTATAGGGGAAAAGGGTGAAGGGTTTGTAGGAACAATTATAAAGCACACATGGACAATAACAAGGGCTGTGGAGACAGGGGAGGGAGGTGGGGAGGGCAGGGGTGGTGGGGATGGGTGGAGGGAAAAGGCAGAAAACTGTACTTGAACATCAATAAAAAATTGTTAAAAGAATAAAATAAAGATGGGTTGGACCTATATATATTTAAAAGCTAGTGGAAGACAATCAGTCGCTGTTTGGCAGGAAGGGAAGAGTTCTAGAGCTCCCAAGAGGGACTGGCCTGGGTTTTACATCGTCAGAGCAATACTTCCGTTGAAATGGTTGAATGCATGTGTATGCAAGCAAATTTTAATCTATAGTCTAGGGCCGGTTGGTTAACTTTCAAAGTGCCCTAATCAGAAATCCATTCTCCAGATGTTTTTGCTTTCAAAATACTGCTTTCGAAATCCACACCAGAGGGTTTTTAAATTAGCCTAAAATATGTGATTGCGTTAACCTAAAATGACTGTAATGAGCAGTGTTTAAGATATGTTCCTGGCTAGAAAGACGGTCTGGGTCCCACCATATTTATCTGATTCAGGTTTAAGACTCTGGAAATTTCAATTGTGTTGTATGTGTGTAACATTGCTTCTATTTCTCTGCACTTGTTGAAGAATTCTGTCAGCTAATTCATTTATATCTTAGCTGGTCCAATCAGACAGCATATTTTTTGAATGACTGAGTGAAATTTTTATCACAGAGTTGGCTATATAATTTGCAATGTCCATTGCAAAATGAAAATTCAGGGCCACTTGACAAAAAGCAGAAAGGAAGCGCCATTATAGATATTAAAATATAACATTTTTTCCTTTTCATTCGTGGTATTGCTCTTAACTTATAGTAGGGTTTCTTCCCATTTTTTTCTATTGCAGCAAAATACACATAACATAAAATTTATCATCTTTATTATATTTTGTACAGTTTAGTGGCACTAAATACATTCATAATGTACAATTGGTCACCATCATTCATCTCCTAACCTTTTCCATCTTGTAAACCTAAAACTGTATCCATTAAACAATAACCGCACATCTCCCCTCGCCCACCCCTAGCAACCACCCACACTCTACTTTCGGTCTCTATGATTCTGACTACTCTATTGTATCTCACACAAGTGGTTCACGCAGTATTTTTTCACTTAGCATAAATGTCCTCAAGGTTTACCTATGTTGTAGCCTATATTAGAATCTTCCTTGTTTTTAAGCCTGAATTACATTCTTCATATATATATGTTAATATATATATAAAGAATATATATATATTTACCACATTTTACTTATGAATCTGTCGATGGACACTTGGGTTGCTTCCATGTTTTAGCTATTGTAATACTTCTTCCATAAACATAGGTGTACAAAAACCTTTTTAAGGCCCTGCTTTCAGTTCTTTTGGGTACGTACCCAGGAGTGGAATTGTTGAGTCATGTGGCATTTCTATTTTTAACTTTTCAAGGAACTGCCATACTATTTTTCATAGTGACTGTACCATTTTACATTCCTACCAACAGTGCCAAAAAGGTTTCATTGCCTCTGTGTCCTGGCCACTTGTTATTTTCTGTTTGCTGTTATTGTTGGGTTTTGTTCTTTTTTAATAGTCCACACCCTAAGGGGTGTGAGGTGGTGTCTCACTGTGGTTTAGGTTTGCATTTCCCTAATGATTAGTGATGTTTGAACATCTTTTCGTGTGCTTATTGGCAATTTGTAAATTCTCTTTTTAGAAATGTCTATTTAAGTTCTTTGCCTGTGCTTAAATTGGGTTTTTTCTTTTGTTATTGTTGAGTTTTAGGGGTTCTCTGTGTATTCTGGATGTTAATCTCTTGTCATATTAATGATTTGCAAGTGTTTTTTTCTATTCTGTTGGTTGCCTTTTCACTCTTTTACTATTATCTTTTGATGAACAAAATTTTTAATTTTCATGAATTGTTGCCTGGGCCTTTGGTGTCATATCCCAGAAATCACTGCCAAATCCACTGCCATGAAGCTTTATTCTGTGTTTTCTTCTACTTTTATCTTTTACATTTAAAGCTTTGATCCATTTAGAGTTGATTTTTGCATATGGTGTTAGGTAAGGGCCCAGCTGCATTCTTTTCCAACACCATGTGTGGAAAAGCCCATCCTTTCCCTTTGAGTGGTCCTGGGATCCTTGCCAAAAATCATTTTACCATAATTCTCCCTTCTCTCCTTATTATAAACCAATTTATATAAAAGCCCAAGATCTCCTAAGGAAGAGTCCTAGATCTAAATCTCCCCCAGTTCGTGGTGGGTCAGCATGAACCACAGTGGCACTGAGTGGGTTTGCCTCTCGGTTGCTTGCACAATTCACTAGGTCAGGGATGGGAATAACAGTGTGGAAGATCTCAAAGGAGAGAGAATAAATTTAACTGCTAATAAAGCTTAGTAGAAACTAAAGCAATTAATTAGAAAATTAAAGGGGTCAATCACACTGTAGACATCACAAATATTAGTTATGTAGTCCAATATCCAATCTGCTCAACCATCAGCAGGCATCTTGGGTTTGGATCCATAATAAAATTCACAAGATACAGCACACTTTCTCCAGTACCAAGTTTACTTAGCTGGAATAAAGGATATGGGATAGAAAACAAAACAAAAACCAAACTGGCAATCTGACCGGCAACATCGAAGAGGAGGTCCTGCTACTCCCACTAGACGTGGTTTCCAACACTCTCTTTCTTTGTTGGCCTGTGGTCACGAGAGAAGAGGCTGACTAGCCAGGAACCACTTCGGGATCTCTTGAGCTTTCCAGGGCTGGCTCCAGTGCAGCTGCAATTCCTTAATGTACAATCTCAACAATGAGGTACTTAGTGACTTCAACCAATTCTTATTTATTTTGAATATAATGTAAATAATCTTGATGTAGTACATAGTGTATAAATAACAGATAGAGTGTGTATATGCAATAAAGGATTAACCTCGCCCTTTGTCCCCAGCTCCTAGGAAATAAGCTCTCAGTTCTTGGACGGTTATGCATTATAGGAGTATCTTTGTTTAACTGGAGGTCAGAGACCCCTGTGAGTTGCCTATGCTAATGATTTCGACTATGATTGGAGCCTTGGGCCATGCAGTATCAGCTTGCTCTCTGAGGGACTTGGGGCTAAGGGCGGTCAGGGATAGTCAGCCATGTCTACATGGTTGGTCCCCAATAAAATTTTCTAAATCCCTTAGCGAATTTCAATTATGCAACACAATGTCATCAACTATAGTCACCAACTATATTATACATTAGATTCCCAGCCCTTACTCACCATAGAGGTCAAAGTGTGTACCCTTTTAGCAACTTCTCTTTCTAATACTGAACTGAATAACTGAAATTTCTGAGAGAGTAGAATTTAAATGTTTTCAGTAAACAAACAAATAAGGTGAGGGACGCGTATTGGTTAACTGTCTGGGAGGAACCCCTTCACAATGTCCACATATATCAAATAATTACAACATATACTTTAAATGTCTTACAATTTTATTTTTTAACTATTCTTCAATAAAGCTGAAAAAAATCTGAACCCTGAGGCTTGAGTGGGCTTCCCTGGCAATACTCGGCATGTACTGGCACACGTCACTAGTGGGGGAAGCACGCACTGTCCCCAAGACCCCACTGGGATGCTCCTGGAACCTAAATTTCCTAAGATGATGTTTCAAGGAGTACCAGAGGCTAACAGAAAGAACCCAGGCCTACTGTTAACCGTTTCCTTCCAGGCATGCATGAGTGACAAGCATTAGGGCTGGAGCTCCGCAATGGTGGATGCCAAGGGACCCCCCCTCCAGGGCTGCAGTGGTCTGTGATGGCCTGTGATGGGTAAGACATGGGCTTTTCTAAAAGACATACTAAGTTTGCCAGGAAGAAAAGACATGCAAACTAACACCAAGTGGAAAATGATTTTAAAAAATGATATTCTTCCATTTCCCTTCATCTCAGTTTTCCTATTTGCAAGTGAAGGAGAAAGCCATATTAGCATAGAAAATAAAGACAGTCTTTCAGTAGTTTAGCGCTGAAGGAAAAAAAGGTTTCTGTCATATTTCAACAAAGAACCTTGCTTCTTAAAATAAGTGGTTTGCTATGCCGTGAAGGCAGGCCACTTGATGTAACAGCACCTGTGACTAAGGTAAAATGCCTAAAATCCTTATTATTCTCTTCCTTTAGAAAAGAGCACTACACCCCGGCAGTCCCCAACCTTTTTGGCACCAGGGACCCGTTCCCTCGCTCACCCACCGCTCACCTCCTGCCGTGCAGCCCTGTTCCTAACAGACCGTGACGCATACCAGTCCCTGACCCTGGAGGTTGGGGACACCTGCTACACACCAATTAAAAAGGAAATGCATAATTAATGTGTGTTTTATTTCCATGTCCTTAGAGTTGCCATATTCCACACTCGTCTCTCCTTTTATGTGTGCTAATTTTCATGTTAATAAGAAGACTTCTGTGGCAATTATTAGCCTGTAAATGATAACTCTTTTTAGAAGTCCCTGCCTTCAATTAGCTTTAAAGACAATTAAAGATAAATGTTTCATTGCCTCCGTTTCTACACA
>PVKM010039480.1:0-13747 GCA_004027735.1 Carollia perspicillata | reverse complement strand
CGCCCTGGGAAGGTAACATTTTAGTGAAGACAAGGAACTGAGGCAGTGAGCCTTTTATGGCTTTGGTGAGAGTCTGTACGAATGTCACAGGGTTCATTATAGAAATAAAATCTTAATCATTCTCTGGTGGTACTCAGTGGTTTACAAAGTACTTTTCCATAACTATCTGCATTGATCCAGTAACCTCCAGGAGAGAGAGGATTTTTGCCTGGCCCAGGAAACTAAGAATTCAGATACTCAGTTTCCATCTCGTTCCCCCGTGCCAAGTAGTCTTAACACCTACCTGGTATATTATTCCCCTAAAAATATTTTTTAAAGATTTTATTTATTTAATTTTCAAGATAGGGGAAGGGAGGGAGAAAGAAAGGGAGAGAAACATCAATGTGTGGTTGCCTCGCATGAACCCCCTACTGGGGACCTGGCCTGCAACCCAGCCATGTGCCCTGATTGGGAATCGAACCAGTGATCCCCTGGTTTGCAGGCCGGCACTCAATCCACTGAGCCACACCAGCCAGGGCCCCCAGAGACATTTTTATCGGGTCTTTGAGGGACAAGAACCCAGTGCAGAATGCCAGCCAGCCTGCCTCCCCACCCCTCCACGACTCCTGACACCGCCCACTTCCTTCCCCTGGCCTCCGTCACCAGCCTGTTGCACAGTTTCTCTCGTGCTCCACTGCTGGCAGTCCACACCCTCTCTCTTGTTTGTTCCTGGGGCTCCTAAAATGGACTTTCCTCCCAGTAAGTCCAGCACATTGATTAACAGTATGAGCTCCAAAGTCAGGTCGACATACAATTTGGCCTCTAGGACTTTGGGAATGTCTGTATAAATCCTTGGGTCCCAGTTTCCTTCTCAATAAAATGAAGTTAATAAAAACTATTTTATATGGTCGCTATAAGGTCTAAGTAAAAAAAATGCATGGAAAGCCTTTAAAACAGTACTTAGCCCTGGCTGGGTGGCTTAGTTGGTTGGAATGTCATCCCAGGCACCAAAAGGTTGCGGGACGAGGCATGATCCCTGGTCAGGGCACATGCCTAGGCTGTGGTTTCAGTCCTAGCTGGAGTGCATACAGGAGGCAACCGATCAATGTTTCTCTCCCACATTGATGTTTTTCTCTCTCTTTCCCTCTTCCTCTCTCTCTAAAAAATTTTTTTCAAAGCACCTAGATTATAAGCACTCACTAAGTGGCGAGGGGTGGTCGAGGTTATCACAGGCCAATACTTATATCGGTATCCTGCGGCTTCCGCAGGTAGCTGGACCTTCCCCCATGGCCGCCGTGGGTCCAATGGAGGCAAGATGACCTCCCACCTATTTCAAGGGGCCGAATCCACCCAGCACCCTCTGTGGACGAGCCTCAAGAGACTACTCCCCATGATTAGCAACCCCGTCTCTACTCCTCCAGTCCAAATGGCCCAGGCTCACCTTTGCTCTCTGTTCCAAGCAGCCACCCCCACCACAAAATTGGTAGAGTCCCTCCAGTGGTGTCCCCTGTAGCTATGATTTGTCTGTGATTAGTATTAATTCTATAAGGTATGATTGGAATTGTTCATTTTTACTGGAAAAAACAAGAGGAGGAAAACATATGTTGTGGGGAGCTGTGGTGCAGAATGGTTAAATGTCACTGCTTTTCAGGGAGATTAATGGTAAGCTGTACAGAGAGGTCACTTATAATATTGCGTATAAAACTATTATTGCTATATTATTATAAAACTAATAATAATAAAGCTATTATTGTTATTATTATTATTACTATCAACACGTCTTTTCAGCAAAGCAATGAAGATAAATGTCGAATAGGGAATCCTCGGGAAAAGGACCACGCAGACAAAGGGGCTGTTGAGGGCACAAAGAAATAAGAAACTTGCTACCTCCTTTAGAGAGCTGAGCCACAAAAATGAAACATATCCTGCTTTCCTTCTAGTGGCCGAAGGGAATCTTAGTGGGTCTTCATCAGTGTGTATGGAGGCCGACTCTGTCCAAGGGATTGGGATTTTGAAACAAATGCTACTGGTTCTGTCCTGTCCGCTGGCAGCCGTGGTCTCATCCTAGCGCCATCCTCAAAGTCTCCTCTCGTCCTTCCCAGCTCCAGGGGGGCCCTCCTGTCGGTCACCTCCAGCTCCTGACTCACACCCCTCACTTCCCTCCATCTCCACCATCACCTGCCTCATGCAGGCTGCCTTCACCACTTGCTGACTGGTTACAACAGCCTACGAACTGGTTTTTCCACTTCTGCGTGTTCTCCAATCCAGTCTCCCTAGGTTGCTCAAATGATCTTTTTAAAAACTAGTCAAACTGTTTTCTGTCCTTGTCTGAACTCCTTAAGCAAAATCTACTCCCCTACTGCAGCCTGCAAGGCCCTGCTGATTGAGCCTCTGACCCCCCGCTTCCCACCCCAGCCACCCTTCTCAGCCCTCATGGCCCTCTGTGACCCTCCTGACCACACTGACCTTTGCTGCGTTTCTAGATCATAAACGTAGTTTCCCTCCCCGAGTGTAACAGTTTCTGTTTCTCCAGACTTTTCGCATGGCAGACTCTCTCTTATCCTTCAACATCAGCTCAAGTATCAGCTCCCCAGAGAGGACTCCTGTGGCCCACCAATCAGACCAGGTCACCCATGGCACCCCCCGTTCACTCCCTTACCCTCGGTGCCCGGCTCTTCGCAGAAGCTCTGAACATAGTCCCGAAATAATCCAAAGGTTGAGTGGGATGGAGGGGAGGGGAAGGGGAATGGAATTTCTATGGTATAAACGGGAAGAATTAGCAGTGTTCAGAATGCAAGGAAATCCCACCCGCCCCATTTTTCTATGTGAACTTGGTGATCTGTTTTGCAGTCCTTCACTATACATTCATTAGTGCTCACTATGTGCCAGACACTCTCCGGGAGATAAAATAAGTAAGATGGACCCACCTGCCTCAGAGAATTTAGGATTTCGTGGGAGAAGCTAGCAATGCAGGCATATCACACAGTAGGAGAGGTGAGTGCACGGTTCAAGGTGTGTAGCCATTACCTGAGCACCCCAGGGGAAGTCAGTCACGTGTCTCTCTTAAAGGAAGAAGAATAAGCCAGTGGGGAAAATGACTTCTGAGTTTGGAGGAGTTGTTCAGATGGAGAAGATGATTCCAGACAAAGGAATCGGGTTACACAAAGGCTGTGGTGCTGGTCCCACGTTCAAGAAACCGCAAGTCCCGGTGTTTAGCTAGACGTGCAAAGGAGCAGAGGGCAGCTGGGAAAGCAGGCTGTGCCAGGCCCGCAGAGCCCCAACTGGGCTGGAACGCCACGCAAGCCAGCAAAGGCTTACGGCAGGATTAGCCTCAAAGCAGCTGGCCTCAGAGAGCTAACTCTGGTGGCGGGGCAACTCCAGAGATAAATAGGCTGGAAAATTCATCATCACAACCATTGTGTTTCCTAGCTATTATTGTGTTGCAAATTATTAATTTGGGTTTGTTTCTGTCATCGTTTTGCTCATAGGTTCTGGCCCTGTGGATGTTCACCTCTACAATGGGGTGGGAGGGATTCCCAAGGTGCTGTGTGTCCCCAAGATCGGGTCTGTCCACCCGCCTTACTGATCCCTTTCATCGACCCCCATGGCCAGTTCTCCCAAAGCCCTTGGGATGGTCCATGAGATTTGCTCATAAGCACCCCACATCGTGTTTGTGTATACAGTGCCACTTGATCTTCACCAGAAGCCTATGGATTAGGCAGCATCCCTGAGTTATAGAAGACAGGGGTCCCGTGAACTGTGAGTGTTCACGCCACTTGCTAGTAGAGGAGGGAACTGGAACCGAGTATTGTTTTCTCTGCACCTCGGGGGTCTTGTCGATACGAACTGAACGAAGCGATGGTGTGGGCTGCGGGAGGAGTAGCAGAGATGGGACCTGTGTGTAAAAGGGGCTCTGATGACCCTGGGCCCAGGAGGCAATTGTCTGGTGAGAGGGCATGTGGGGCTGGAAGGCTCCAGATCCATCCAAGGGAAGGAGAAACTTAAGACCCACTTATTTCTCTAATACTGGAGGTGCTCGGACCTTGGTGGGTCCAGTTGTCGCCCAGAGAGCCTGCGGAACGTTCTAGTCCCAGGGCTCCACCCCCAGGTATCCTGACCGTGTAGGTCTGCACGGGGCCCAGAAAGCAGAAGGATCAGCAAGTTCCCGTGTGACTTCTCGAGGAAGGGTCTGGGGGCACACCACCAAAGCCCGGCTTTAGAGGTTCCACAAGCAAGGAAACTGAGGCCCAGAGAGGAGCGACTTGCTCGTGGCCCCAGAGGCCTGAGAGCAGAGCTAGGCCTCCAGCCAGCTCTCTCAGTTCCCAGCACAGTGCTTTCTCCCCCAGCCTACTGCCGGCCCTCCGTAGCTAGGCCCTCTCCTCACCAATTTACATTTTGAGCAGGAGCCCAAGATGCCGGTTCATTAATGAGGCTGCGTCCACGCTACAGTTTATGAGGCTCAAAGCCCTCCGCAGGACTGGTCTCTGCCAGGCCTAATTTACACAGGTCGCGGGCCTTCCATTAACGTCAGCGCAGCAGTAACAGCTGCTGGCCTGCGCGTGCTGTTTGGCTGCATCCTCCTCACGTCGGCACCCTTCTTCCCGTCTCTGGGCTTGTCCACCCTCAGGTACCTGATTCTCCTCATCCCGAGAAACAGTAAGTTTCTACCGGTGGGAGTCTGGCCCGGCCCCACTCCAGACCTCCCACCCTCCAGAAGCCAGACTCTTCCTACACGTCCCAACCCATCACCTTTAATTTCAGATTAAGGCCCCCCTTCTCGCTGAAGCAGCACTCAGTTTTCCCCCTCTAACGAGAGTCATTGGTTAGGCAACAGCCAGCAGGTGGGAGACCGCCCAAAAGCTGATACAAATGTGCCTTTTTAAATGCCACATAAATCACCTTAATTAAAAATTAATTAAGTGACCTAAAATTTGACATTCATTTAAAAATGAAATTTGAGTAAGGAGAGCTGTATGGACTTGGGAGCATCGAATCTCCAAGCCGTGATTGAAGGAGGGGCGCGCGTGGGCTTTCTGCCTCGAATGCACAATTCGGGAAAAGGGGGCATTCTCAGCGAGTGAACCTACTAAGCCACTCCTCAGGGGGGAGCAGTGATTCACGTAACCTGGCCTGGGCTACCCGTGTCTCAGATGCAGATATGAACTAACTTCCAGTGCACTGGAGAGTAGCTAAATGGGCAAACAAATGTGGCGTGCTGTTCCAGGAGACGTGGTCCAGGATGTAAATGACAGAAGACTAAGGCAGGAAAAGCTGACGTGAGGCAGCCGAAGGAGGCTGGCTGGGTGAGTGGCTTTAGTAAAGGTGCCTGGGAGGGAAGACAGCTTCAGGGGAAAGTCGTTAAATGGTCAGTATGAAAAAAGAGGGCACTGACTGTATCAAATCAACCTTAGAAACACATAGCCTCCAACCATTGCCCAGAGCTCCAGAACCCAGATGTTGCCAATGGATGGCGGTCCTACAGTCTGGATCTGAAGCCTCCCCCTCGCTGAACCAAGGCCAGTGGAGACCCGCGGAGGTAAAAGAGGCACCGAAGATGCAGAGGTGCTCCAGGGCAGACCTCCCTGCCCTCCGAGGAAGTGGTTCTCCACCTGATGCCCATGGGAATCACTCAGGTAGCTTTTTGAACCACAGAGGCCATAGGCCTTCTCTGTCTACTGATTTCATTGGTCCAGGTGGGGCCTGAAGATCCACAGTATTTCTAAGCCCCCGAGTGACCCCATGGGCAGTCAGGATGCTGCTCCGGAAGGTGATCTAATCCGAGGAACTCCGCCTGGGTTCATCCGACCACGTTCTGGGCCTTCCCCTGTGGCCATTTGCTGTGAGACCGCAAGCAGAGCACCTGGCAAGCAACTGGTTGCATTTTGTAGGGCCTTACTGTTTAAAAAGCATTTGTCCAGGCATGATTCAGTCTCTCGAATCTTCGATCTCCTGATTAATCAGACGGAAATAACAGTAACTATCCTGCAAGATTTTAATGAGGTTCAAACAAGGAAGGATGAGGAAAGCACACTGTAAACTTAAAGTGCTGGACAAAGGTAAGGAGAGATGGTAATTCACTGCTCCCTGTGACTTACATCATTATTCTGGGAAGACCTGCTGTTTCAAAGATAATAAATAAATGCCCACAAAGAAGACCCTTCCTAACAAAAGATCCCCAGGCACAAGTCTCCCCAGAGCAGCTTGGTCTCAGATCTCCCTAAGCTTTCCTTTGTGATCAGGGCATTTGGTATAACAATGGTTACCAAGAATCACTGGCACCCGTGGGTGGAGAGCATCCGGAAGTGCCAGCAGGAGGCTCTGCTGCTCCGAAGCTGGCTCTGACCACCCAGGGCCGCAGGCACCATACTCTCTAAGCCAGAACAATCATTTCACAGCCACAGAGAGGATGCTGTTTAAGAAACTCGGGCCCTTGATTAAAACCATTCCCCAGTCGTACTTCCTTCCTTGGAATTTATGGGCCCCATAAAAAGAGAACTTGAGAAGACAGAGCGGTTGTTTCTGTTGCGCCTCATTAGTCTGCAGTTGGGGCCGGCAGCAGAGATCAGAGGACCAGGCATGTGTCTAGTTGAATCTCTCACGAGCACAGCTCCCTGTGTGCAGAGGAAGCGATGCCAGGGAGCCCGGCCACCTCCAGCCAGGGGAAGGAGATGGGAGGAGTTGGTGGAAGGGCTGAAGGAGACGGCTTCTCTGGACCGTGGCTGTGCTTTACCTGAGAGAAGAGAGGTTTGGGGGATACGCTCTGGCACATCCGGAGGGTGAAAGCAGCTCTACCCTCCCACTACCAGAACCCCCTTTGTCAAGGTTTGGGGTGAAAACTTCCTGCCCTGGTGTACTCACAATCACCACTCCTGAGGACACTGATCACTAGGGTGGGGGGAACTCACAGACAGGCACAGTACCAAGGGTAGAGAATAAGATGTCACAAATGTGGGTTTTCACCAATCCCTCAGCAAGCCACACAGCCACGCTAAGGCTTTGCATTCTCAACTATAACATGGGTATAATAAAACTCTCCGCTAGTCATACATAGAATCAATTCAATCCTCAAACCCTGGGGTGAGGAGATCTCCATACATGATACCACTATGGACTCATGAGGACAAGACTGGGCACCTGTCTTCCAGCCACCTACAGTTTGGTGAGGGAGACAGGCATACAAACAGCTAGTTGCAACGGGAGGCAGAGTGTCCGCCCTGTTAAATGCAAGAAGTAATGAGCGATGGAAGTCCACGTGAAAGGACGGTTCGTGGAGGGCAGAATGCGGGAGTCCACAGGAATGTCGTCGGTGACGTGGTGAAGTCAAGGTCCCCATTACTGAGAGATGAGGTGATGGCGGATGATGTTCCGAAATGAAGGCTGACCCCCACACCACCAATCCCATGTAGGACAAACACTCAAAGCATGAAAGAAAAAAAGAAGAAATCACCAAGGAAAATATGGATATGTTTGGATTATGTACAAACTTACAACTCCTGTGTATCCAGATACATTGTAAACAGAATGAAAATACATATAAAATGCTGGGAGAAATGTCAGATATATAATAAGTAGTTTCACAGCCTTATTCCTAATCTCATACAATTCTATGTGAAAACATGAAGAACCTAACAGGCCAATGGGCAGATGGACGTGGGCAATGTAAAAGTAAAATAAAGCTAGTGACGTGAAAAAAAATACTCAGCCTCACTAACTACTGAAAACATACAAAATAAAACAGCAGGTAAATACCTTTAGTTAAAAATGAAAATCACGGTAGTATTTGGCGTTGGCCGGGATTCAGGAAGAGGGGCATGCGTGTCTGAACACAGCTGGTGAGAGTGCAAATTGGATTAGCTTCTAGAAAACAATTTGGCAGTATCTATTAAGGACCTTTAAAATGTTTACACCCTTTGATTCAGTAATTCCACTTCTGGGAATCTATCCTATGAAAGTAATCTGAAAGGCAAGCAAAGGTTTATGTTCGAAGATGGTCTTTAAGGAGTTGTGTAAACAATCCAGCAACGCAGTCGTTGAGTAGCGTTTAAATGAATAACGGTACGCGTCACCAAGTACCGTAGCCATTAGCAGGCATTCTTCTGGAGAGTTTTTAAATCTTTGGAAACACTTGTGGTATTATCTCATTCTTTTAAGGCATAGACACATAGGATGCAACAGTAAATTCTTTGAAAGAATAGGCAAAAAAAACTTCAGAGATGTTAAAAATGATGACCTCTGGCTAGTGAGACTCTAGGCTTTTTCTGTGTTTATTTGTACCCTGATTCCACACTGCAGACAGCAGGCACGTGTTTTCGGAGTGGAAGGAAGTCAAAGAAGCCATAAGACATATGCAGGGAATAACAAGTCACCGATGTGTGAAACACGCATGTGTTCATAAAAGCACACAGTGAGAAACAAGGCCTGATCGTGGGGTGCCAGTAAAACACGGCACTGCTTGCTTGTGTGCCATTGGATGAGGAAGGCTTCGCAGGTTATTGATTGGTTGATTGATTGATTGACTTACATATTCTTCATTAGGGCTGGGAGCAAGGGTAATAAGTTCCTACCCGTATGTAAGGATCCAATATAAGACGTAAGAAAAAATATTTTGAAAGCAAAAAATCACCAAGCAAATGTGAAGAATTTTTCTTCTTATTCTAAATACCTTTGGCTGGAAAGAGGGGCAGAGAGGACAGGCAGTGTTAACCGAGCAGGCAGGGCCCACCAGACTGGACACACCAGTCTGATCCTCACAAAGACCCCCAGCTGGAGACCACCTGCCTGCCACAGCCCCCCACCCTCACTTAATTGGCAACTTCCCCCTATCAAGTGGGGAAGAAACAGAGTTGCCAATGCTGGTTGTTTTAGGTTAGTGAGCAGGCAGGGTAAGTGCTGGCGCCTTACGGGGCAGGTAGAAGGTACACTGTATATGACGCCAGGGACCCTTGCCAAGAGCTTGATTTCTGCAACAAAGCCCCTGAAGCCACTCTCAAAAAAGCCCCCGCAGCCCTCCCTTCAGAGAGGACGCCCCCTGCAGGGGGAAGGCTGCACCTTCCAGCGACCAACAGCAGTGTCTCTGAAGCATTTCATTTCCTGGCTCCCAAGGGAACGTGGCTGACAAGTGATGCATTTCCCTGCACTCAGAATTTGGGGGAATTTGGAGAAAACATTGGCTTAGGCTGTCCTGAGGCACAGGGACAGATAGGGGTGGCATTTTTCCTTCTGCATGAGGAAGAAAGGGGCAGAGACGACCATTCCAGGGAACCACAGAGATCCAGTCACAAAACACGTTGAGGAGCTGAGAAGGTGATCTAAAGCCATGCTGGGCTGCAGAGGACCGGGGCCTCCGCTGACACGGTCTCCACTTGCAGCTGGGGTCAGGGTTAGATGGCGTATTGGTGTCCCATGGCTGCTGTAACAAACTTCCACAACCTCGGTGGCTGAAAACAACACAGATTTATTCTCTGAGCGATCTGAAGGGCAGAAGTCTGAAAGCAGTCTCAGTGGGCTGCGGTAGTGATGGCAGAGCTGGCCGCTTCCGGACACCCTGCAGGAGAATCCCTTGCCTTGCCTGCTCCAGCTTTAGGGGCTGCCTGCATTTCTTGGCCCGTGACTCCAAACTCTCGCTGCCATCATCCCACCTCCTCGTTCTCACTCTGACTTTCTTGCTGCTGTCTTTATAAGAACCTTGTGGTTATACCTGGATAACCCAGAATAATCTCCCCATCTGAAAGCCCTTAACGTAAGTCCCTTTTACCACATCAAGTAACATATTTGCTGGTTTGAGGGATTAGGATGCTGGTCTTCGGGTGGGTCCATTATTCAGCCAGCCACAGGCAGGTAACGTAATGTCCAGGTGCTTTGTGAACACTTCTAGGGGCCAGGTAGCAGCTACGGCCGGGGTTGGGGGTGGGGGGCACACAGAGGCTCCATCACCTTGGTGAGAAGATGGGCACATGCACTAGAGCTGGTTCCAGAGCCAGGCTGCATGGAACCAACGCCAGATGAGTCTGGAGCACAGGGTTTGTGGGGAGAGACAGACGGGTGAGACAGGGAAGGAGGTTTGGGCCCAGATCACAAAAGACCTTGAAGAGCAGGTTTAAAAACTTTGATGTGATTCCCTGAGGGAAGCAGCACCTGTCTTTCCCATGTCCAGGAGTTAACGAAATGCCCAGCCAGGCTGACGAGGCCCAGTGTCCATCTGCCCACAGCTGGCAAATGGAGCCTTATCTGGACGAGCCTGGCAGAGAGGGCCCAAGGCCACCTCCAGCGTCCCTCTCCCATGAGATGCAGAGAGCAGCTTTGCAGTCTGACATACGGGCCCAAACCCCACTTACCAGCTACAGGACCGTAGGCAAGTCACTTAAGCCACTGACTCAGTGTCCCACTTAGGAACTGGGCACTGTGGAGACTCCCCTGCTTCCTTGCAGAGCCAGGCATGTGGAGGTACGGAGACACTCTAGAAGGAAACAGGCTGGACTTGATGACAGTTCTGGTTCATTCTCTCCACCATCCCACTGAGAGTTTCGATGGATGGGGTTGGGGTGGGGAGACTGTTGAGGCACCAACTGCTGTGGGGACAGACCTAGAAAAGGGGGCAGAGTGCAAGGCAGCCGGACATGGGGTGGGCCCTTCCTGCTCATCTCCCCAGGGGCCAGAGGCTGCCCACCCCACACCCACCAAGAGCTGGGTGACAGGAGGTGCCATCAGAAGCATGAGCCAGGTCCTTGCTCGGTGGTCCCAGGCAAAGTGCCCATTCAGCAGGGCATGCTGGGCCAGGCCAGCCTTCTCTTCCCTGATTCCTGGTTCTCTGGGGCCACAGTTTAATTAATTGTCATAATACATTGTTCTTGATACAGTAACAAATAACTGCTAACACGTTCCTTATAAACTGCCCCTTCTCCCTTCCTCCACCAGATAAGATGATTTATCTAGAACTTCAGAACTGGAAGAGGCCTTAGAAATGTGGCCAAAGCCTCCTTCCAGAGGCTGGGGGCAGGCAGGAGGGCCGTGGTCAGCACCACAGTCGGTCCAGGAGGAGCTTTCCGGGGCCTGGGCCCTAGCCACACTATCCTCCGTGTTCCACAGCCCAGAGGGTGTCATTAGAATCACTCCAACGGTGGGGTCTAGGGTCAAGAACATGGAGGACATACGTTGGACCAGATACTCCCCTGAATATCCCAAATTTGACCTTGAAGTAGGGCTATCTGTGTGCAGATGAGGCACTACCTGCAAGCTGTCTACCTGGCACACCAAAGCCATGGGTTTGAGGACCCCAGGCTGTTGCAGGGGCGTGGACCAAACCTCTGCTGCTCTACTCTTCCCCATCACTAGAAAATGAATTCCCCAGGGGACTGCGGGGGTGTTAGGGCTTTGACTCGCTCTCAGCCTCCTGGTGTTGTCCCTGGGTGTGGCCAGATTGAGAAGCCAGTGTCTCCATCAGGCCACTGGGATGTGAATGGCAGGGCCACCCACACTGACCAGGGTCATGTGTCTCTGTGTGCTCTCCAGGAACACCCCCGGGCTCCAAGATGGCCTTGCAGAGTTCCTTCACTTGCTGGAACGGGACCGTCCTCCGGCTTGGGCAGGCCTGCGACTTCCACCGGGACTGTGCCCAGGGAGAAGACGAGGGCCAGCTGTGCAGTGAGTAATGGGGCGGTCCCCGCCCACCTCACCCCAGCCCGTGCTCATAGCCCTCTTCTGCCGCCATTGCCCCTTGCACTCAAACTTGGACAACCTTCCTTACATCCAGTGCCATTTGTGTCTCTTCCTAGTGGCAGCTTTCAAAAGCTACACAGTCTTCAAGAGATAGAGCTCTGATCTGTGGTCCAGAAACAGCGTAGAGGTCAGGAACCAAACAAGACCTTATAAGTTATGCTGTCAACGTCCTTATGCACAGAAACAAACGTTCAGGCCAAAGCACAGCTCTGTAACATGACGTTGGCAGCCTTCCTCGCCCGGACATCCCTCACTCTGCAATCCTGATCTCATCACCCACCTGCCTCTCTCATCCTCCCAGTCTCCCGTGTACCCCAGCTCCAGCCGGGTCAGACTCTCCTCGGCTCCCTCACGCCTCCAGGGTTTTGTTGGCATCCTATCCCTTGCCCAGCATGCCCTGTCCCTTCCCAAGTCACATCTGCTCCTTCTGGGAAACCCCCTCTGACCGTCCTCAACAAGTGTAGGTGGTTCTTCTTCCTCTGTACGTCTTATTCTTCTACCCACCATTTTTTAAAGCATTTTTGGAGATGCAGTTCTTACACCATATAGTTCACCCACTTAAAGAGCACAAGCCAGTGTTTTTAAGCATAGTCACAGGGTTGTGCAACCATCGCCACGATCTAGTTCCAGCACATTTTCAGCACTCCGCAAGGAAACCCCTAGAAATCTCTCCCTGCTTTCCTCCAACTTTGCCCCCCTCCTCTGGCCCTAAAGCAACCACTAATCTACCTTCCCTTTCCATGGATCTGCCTATTCTGGGCATTCACAGAAATGGAATCTTACAATACATGGCCTTTTGTGATTAACTTCTTTTCACGTAGCATATTTTCAAGGGCCACCCGTGTTTCAGCTTGTATCAGTCCTACATGTATTTTATTGCCAGATAATATCTTGTTGTAGAGATATACCACATTTTGTTTATCCTTTTTTCAATTGGTGGGCATTTGGGTTGTTTCCATTTTTGACCTATTATGAATAATGTTGCTGTGAACATTTGTGTACAAGTTTTTGCATGGGTAGATGTTTTTATTCCTCTTGGGTATATGGTTAGGAGTAGAATTGCTAGGTCATATAATAACTCTATATTTAATAGTCTGAGGAACTGCCAAGCTGTTTTCCACAGTGGCTGCACCATCTTACATTCCCACCAGCAACATACAATGGCTCTAACTTTTCCACATCCTTGCCAACGTTTATTATTATCTGACTTCTGTTTTAGCCATTTGAGCAGGTGTACATCCATTACTTTTCATGAGGGTGGTTTCCATGTTTCCCTTCCTTTCTGAAGGCAGATTGGGTCTGGTACTCTTCCCTGTGCTGAAAACTCAAGTGATTCCTGGCACAACTAACTCTTGTTGATAAAAAGTTGGGCTCCATAAAGGAAAGCAAATTGCTGAGGTCTCACTGTTAGTTAGCAGCAGAATTAGACTTCCAGCCCAGTGCTCACTCCACTTCAATATGGTGTCCCCAGTAGTTACTCGGCTGGGAGTAAAACTCTACAGGTTTTTACATTTTCTCCAGGGAAACCACAAACACAGAGCATATGAAATCTGAGATAGAAAAGAGGCTAAATCCTGAAGCACAGCTTAATACCACAGCACCTCCCCTCAAAGCACTGAAAATCCAGCGTGGGGGCAGGAAGGGAAACGACAGAACCGAGGGTGGGACGACGCAGCAGACGGGGCCGGGGTGCTGAGGTGCCCAGACCCAGCAGCGCGTGCCTCGCCCCTGAGGCTCCAGCCCCACGACACTGGCCGGCACACAGCGTTTCCCAGGTCATCGGGAGCACAGATTGGCGCTTGGGGGGAAACGGTTTTATTTATTCTCTCTTAAATGAAGCAATAAAGAAATCCATTTTTTCAACTTGAAAAACTACCTTTTGTGTCAAACTTCCAGTGAAGTTTTCCAGTAATCATGGAATTTTGCTTGTTTTGATAAAACTCAGTAAAGAGTTGCAGGCAAGCGCGTTGCTTGTCCCTCCAGTTTGGCTGCTGGCCCTTCTCACAGAGCTCTCGCTCTGCGTGGGCACCGAGTGAAGCCTGCCCGCCGCCGC
>PVKM010039478.1:0-13753 GCA_004027735.1 Carollia perspicillata | reverse complement strand
TATAACATTGCAGAGGAAGTATGTATTTAATCATTCATTCACCAAATATTGATTGTGCACCTACTCTGTGCATTTTTTTCTAGGCATGAAAATACAACAGTGACACAGTCATTGTTCTTATTGATCACATGTTCCAGGGCAGGAGAGAGAACAAGTAGGCAGTGTTTGAAGAAAGACTAGCATTTCAAAATATTCCATTGAATTTAGCTAAAAAAATCTGGACACAGAAAAACCTGCTTGGAGGTATCAGGGTGCTAACAACAGAGTAAGGAATTGTGCAGCCAGCTAAAGGAGATGGGCTCCGGGCAGCGAGCCAGATGTTCGACTTTGGTCCTCTCAGCCATTCCCCCTAGGTGTGGGGACATTTATCAACTGGATGGTGGCAGAGAGTGCAACTTTGAAGTCTCACAGGCCAGGGGCACGGTGATTGGATAGAGGAGACTATCCAACACCATTAGCTAATTTGACCTAATAAACATATTTATAACAATGTGTTTCTCAAATGCAGAATATACATTATTTTCAAGTGCACTTGTGGAACACTTACAAAAGTTGATAATACGTTGGACCATAAAGCAACAATACATTTCAAGAGTATTGAAACACTACAGAGCGTGTTTTACCATAATGCAATTCTGTTAGAAATCAACAGTAAAAAGATATATAAAATATCAATATATGCTTTGAAATAAAGAGATACATGTACAAATAAGTCATGGATCAAAGAAAAAACACAATAGGAATTGGAAGATACTTTGCATTGAGAGATAATGCAAATCCTATGTGTCAAAAAGTGTGGCTATTGTAAATAACGCTGCAATGAACACTGGTGCATGTATTCTTCAGAATTAGTGTTTTGGGTTATTTAAGATATAGATAATTGGGTAATTGGGAAGTGGAACTGCTGGGTCATAAGACAGTTCCATTTTTAATTTTTTGAGGAACTTCCTTACTTTTTCCCACAGTGGCTGCACCAGTCTGCATTCACACCAACAGCGCAGCAGGGCTCCCTTTCCTCTGACAGCATGGATGGACCCAGAGGGTATTATGCTGAGTGAAACTAGTCAGACAGAGAAAGACAAGCACCACATGATTTCACTTAATTTTGGACTCTAAGGAACAAAATAAATGAACAAACAAAACAGAAACAGACTCATAGATACACAAAACAGACTGATGGCTGCCAGAGGGGAGGGTGTTTGGAGGGGTGTGTGAAAAAGGTGAAGGGATTAAGAACTAAAAATTGGCGGTTTCAAAAAAACCATGGACATGTAAAGTACAGCATAGGGAATACAGTCAACAATATTTTAATGACCATGTATGTACCACGTGGGTACTTGAAATATTGGGGGACCACTTTCTAAAGTATATGAATTGTCTAACTACTATGCTGTACACCTGAAACTAATACAAAAGAATATTAAATGTAAACTGTAATTGAAAAAAAGTGTGGGATGCCAGTAAAGCTATACTTAGAAAGAAATTTATAGCCTTAAATGCATATATGGAAATGAAAAAGAAACCTGAAAAAAATCAATGAGCACAACATCTATGCCGGGTAATTGGGAAAGAATATCAAATGAAGCCCAAAGAGAATAAGAAGAAAGAAATCAGATTAAGGGCACTAATTATGAAAATAAAAAACATACAAACAATAGAGACAGCAACAATAATCAATTAACTCTTGGTGAGACTGATCATAAAAAAATAAAGAATGCATGAACAACTGATTTCAGGGACGTGAAAGAACACACCGCTGTAGGTCCTACAGACACCGAGACAGGAGGATGCTCCGAACAACTCCATGCCAATGTAGCTGAACATTTTGATGAAATGAATAACCTAGAAAAAACAGCTTACCAAAACTGATTGTAAGAAACAGAAAAGCTGCATATTCCATATTTATTAAAATAATCAAACTTGTAATTTTAAAGCTGTCCCCTCAACATGAAAAACAGAACAGAATGAAACAAAACCAAACCCTAGGCCACCCACAAGGTGTTCTACTTGAGCAAGCTTTAGTCAGGTCCCTCTTCTCATCTAGGCCTCGACCTTTATACTTCTTTGTTCTGTGTCTTTGCCATTGCATCACCCAGTTTTTGCAAAAATCTTGCACAGTCAGTTTGGTGAGAATCCCCACCCTTGATGTCTGATCAGTTTCTCATCCCTCACTCTTGGTGTCTGATCACCCTGACTGCCTTCAGCATGAATCCTGTTAAGTGTTTCTAGTGAAAATTCTCCTGATCTTTGATGCTTCCTCTTAGTAATTTTGCACCCACTGACCTCTTCCCCACTCCTGTCCTGGTGTATAAATCCTCAATTGTCCATGTTGTATTTAGCATTGAGTCAAATTACATGAGTGTACTGTGCTCTCTTTTCCCCTATTGCAATAGTTCCTGAACTAAATCTGCTTCCACCATTTTAATGTCTGGCTGGCTCTGGTGCTTTAACACCACTATTGGCTAGCTTTCATGAGACCCTCCTTTTCCTTTTGTTCTGCGGCACCGCTAATCTTTATAAATGTCAATATTAACCTATAAAAAATATTGTTTCAAGAAAATTGGGTGACATACTTTTAGTGGTGACTAGAAGAGTAAAAATCTCACTGCTGATTTTTCTGGTCTTAATAGAAGCTCCTAACCACAAAAAATATCTTTTTCTTTTTCTATCACTTTTGCTAATTTAACCGTAACTATATAGGTCTAATCCTCACACCAACTTCATAAAATAAGCATTGCTATCTTTTAAAATTTAAATATTGTATTGTTTATGCTATTAGAGTTGTCCCAATTTTCCCCCTTTGCCTGCCCCACCCAGCCTGCCCCCCTCCCGCTCCCATAGTCATCCCCACACCGTTGTCCATGTCCATGGGTCATGCATATACGTTCTTTGTTTCATGCCTTCACCTTCTTTCAATCAGTCCCCACCTACTCCCTCCCCCCTTACAGCTGTCATCCTGTTCCATATTTCTATGCTTTTAGTTCTATTTTGCTTGTTAGTTTATTCTGTTTATTAGATTCCTCCTACATGTGAGGTAATATGGTATTTATCTTTAAAAGACTGGCTTATTTTACTTAGCATAATAGTCTTCAGTTCCATCCATGCTGTTGCAAAATGTAAGAACTCCATCTTTTCACTATTGTGTAGTATTCCATTATGTAAATGTATGGCAGTTTTTTTATCCACTCGTCTACTGAGGGGCACCTATAATGTTTCCAAATCTTGGCTATTGTAAATAGCTCTTTTCCATGAACATACGGGTACATATATTCTTTTGAATTGGTATTTCAGGATTCTTAGGGTATATTCCCAGCAGTGGAATTGCCAGGTCAAAAGGTGGTTCCATTTTTAATTTTTTCAGAAAATTCCATATTTTTTTCCACAGTGGCTTCACAAATTATGTATGTGAAGGTTTTTGTGATTATCTCCTGACACTTAATAGGTGAATAAAATGACTATACATAGTATGTAGATCTCGGCTTTAAACATCTATGATTTTATCTACTTAGAAAAAGGTCTGAGTGGTATCTTCGAAAGTATTGGTGTTTCCTGATCCTTAAAAATGATCTCTTAAATCTGATGACTCCCCAGAGAGAAAAGCTCATCTTCTTTTTAATCCTGACATTTTTATGTGCACCCAGATGCTAATGTGATAGGTGCCTCCGAAATAAACACTTAAAATAGAATTTTACTGTTTAAATAAACTGTTTTCTTGCTTCTCTGCTTCCTCATTTTCATGAGCAAGGCAAGAAAACAACTAGATGGGGCTGTCAAATCTCATCTGTCAAAAAAATGAGGTTAGATATCTGAATAAAAATTTCTAGGCACTTCCAATAAATCAGTTTTGAAAAAAATATTACCTTTGTGTTATTTCTTTATGTTATTTCCTTTTCTAAGATCTCCCAAATTTGATGCAGACATACTCCAAAAAATGAAAATAGTTAAGTTTATTAAGTTCAGGATTTGACCTCTCATATTGTTCTGTTCTTGCTCAATTGTATTCAAAGCATTAATGAATACAAAGAAGGTAGTAGCGATGAAATAACTCTACAGCAGGCAGTTAAATGAGTGAGGAAGTCTTCAGCGAAGTTTTAAGTGTAAAATAATGAAAATCTAGTTTTCAACTTATAGAAATCTAAAAGTTGAAGAGCATTACAGTTTTTTGTGTCCTCATAAAACCTTTTTCTGAATATGATGGTACTTTTTTAGTCCTGAATAACAGCCTCAAGTCAGCAATAATTCAGGTTTATTGCTTCCCTGTGTGTACATTAGAGAGGTAGCTGTAAGTTGGCTAAGACGATACCAAGTATTGGTTAAAGAAATTTGTGCCGAGCCATCACTCTGCTATGTGCCTACCATTTAAGCACACGCAATCTCATTGTCTCATCTGTTCTACTGCTGGAAAACTAGATTAATCTATAGTGTTAAAATAATTGATCTGTAGAATAAATGCAATTGCAACAAAAATCCCAACAGGTACTGCAGTGGAATTTGGTTAGCTAAACCACAATATAGAAATCCAAAGTCCCCAAGGGTCCAAAAAACCCTCGTAGACGTACAACATGGAAATACTTGCCTTACCAGATAAAGAAAATGCATAGTAAATTATATAATGTGGTACTGGTGCAGTGGTAGATGAAAAGACCAATGAAATTGATTGCAATGCCTTCAAAAAGATACACACACATATAGAAACTTAATTTTGGTCAAAGCCAGCACAATACCTAAGTGGGGAGAAAGGGAAGATTAAAAAAAACCTTTTTAAAAATAGAATATTATTCAGCATTTATCTTATTTTTAAAAAGATTTTGTTTATTTATTTTTAGAGAGGGGGAAGGGAAGGAGAAAGAGAGGGAGAGAAACATCAATGTGTGGTTGCCTCTCACACGGCCCTGGCCAGTGACCTGGCCTGCAACCCAGGCATGTGCCCTGACTGGGAATTGAAGCAGTGGCCTTTCGGTTCACAGGTTGGAGCTCCATTCACTGAGTCAGTCACACCAGCCAGGGCCTAGGATTTTTAAAATGTTGAAACAACCGGAAACCATATGAAAATTTAAAGATTTATATGTGAAAGGCAAAACTATAAAACTTTTACAAGAAAACATAAGAGGATATGTTTCTAACTCCCAGTGTAGTGAAAATTTCTTAAACAAGTTACAGCAGGATAAATTATAAAGGAAATGATAGAAGAATTTCACTAAATTAGAAATAATAACCACTGTTCATCAAAAGATGCTTTAAAACAAAGAGAAATGTAATCCATAAAAGGAAGAAAATATCTACAACACACAAAGCCAATGAAGGATTACAATTCAGCTGAACATTCTAAATAATGAAAAGACAACCCAATAGAAAAATAGGTCAAAGGCATGCATAAACATTTCACAAAAGAAGAATCATGAATGGCTTATAAATATGTTGAAATGTGCTCAGCCTCATTAGTAATCATGGAAATGCAGGATAAATCATAAGGAGATACCATTTTACATGAGCTTATAACTCTAAGGCGAGGATGTGGAGTGACGTGGATTCAGAGGCACACTCCAAGAGAGAATGTTTGGGAGAGAGTTGAGAGGCTTTTGCAAGAGAGGTGGCCAAAACTATTCAAGGCAGAAAATGGAGGCAGCTTCGAAGTCTACCACCAGTCAGACAAGTGATTAAATGGTGGTACACTCACACACTGGAATATCAGAGAGTCATGCATACGGAATTATAGCTTTAAGTTGTGAAATTGATGATTCTCAGGAAGGACATACTGTTGTGAGGAAAAGCAAGTCAATAGAAAAACACATTCAAATGGACTATTTATATAATGTTCAAAGCCATGTAAAGCAAATGATACTCTCTTAGGGATATAGAACAGACATAGCAAAACTTTGAAGAAGAGCAGTAAATAATACACTCAGAAGGTTGTGCTTACCTCTGAGCAGGAGAAACTGGGATTGGGGCGGGCCGTGTGGGGCCCTCCAATGTAACAGTGTTATCCTTTCACTGAAACCAGGTAGAGGGTGAACAAGTATTTGCATCACTTCTCTTCATAATTTCCATGCATCTTACAAATACTCTTTTGTATCTAGTCAATATTTAATAAAAAACATTGGAAGCAAATCGAAAACTAAAGCAGAAGCACAGTTTTTAAATGATTGAACAAGTGTTGATCGTCACTTAGGATGGGTGACCACAGATGCAGCCTTCCCAGAGCCTGGCCCACAGACCCTGCGGCCAGCCTTCAGCAGATGGTGGCGCTTCAGACTCCTGGCTGAAGTGTCTCTGAGAGTTCTTAATTTCAAATTCTGTTATGAGATGGTGTTTGGCACACTAGTTAGCAAGAAGCTGACGCTCCATGGACCCAGAGGAAGAGCCGCTTTGCACAGGACCTGTAGCCAAGTGTATTGCTTTCAAATCTTCATGTCTTCCAGGCATGGGGCCTTGGCTCTGTCCTGGAGCTGCCCGCCACTGACCCTGGGTCTTTCTGTCTTTGGGGTAGCCAGGGCTCTCATCTTTCTAGTCAAGCATCTGCAGTAACTTCAAGGGAAGTTTCTCTCTTTCTCTTCTCATTTCATTTGTCTTTTAATCTAGAAATAGTAAAACAATAAACAAATAATGAAAACATCAACAAAAAGCTAGAGAACAGGATTAAATAAAACAAACTAATGTTAAGGATCAAAAGGGCAAAGTCAGCCTCTAATAATTTCACATGAGCTATATTAAGAGGATTTGTCTCTGTGGCAGTGTTGTGTTCTGGTTTCACCTTTGACACTAATCTTCAAATATTAGTTGTCTAATATTGTCTAAACTGCAGACTCTTCAACGTAAAATTCTGTGGTCTTTTTGAGCATTTGTTATCAAGCAGTCATTTGAAAGTAACGAATTTCTAATCCTGAAGACAACCCTGTAATGCAGGAATTAGTACTGCTGCCTTATAGATGAGGCAACTGAGCTCAGGTTAATTGTGTTTCAAGGTCAAGTAGCTTTAAATAGTAAAGACAGAACTTGAGCCCATTCCCCCGGCTCCAAAATCAGGTTCTTTCTATTTTGTTCTCCTTCTTGAGAGTGACAAAAGTGAGGACTTTGGAATAAATCATCACCCTCCATGGTTCCTTGCAGCTCTAAGTGTTTATATTGCTTCCTACCATCCTCAGCTGACACTGTCTAATTACCACCAATGTGGTACATTGTTTCTGCCTCATCGGACCGGGCGGGAGGGACGCAGCGAGGCCCATAGGAGTTCATTCACTCTCTGCGCAGCTAGGCTTCCACGCTGAACTAGCAACAAGCCACTTTGCAGTTTTCAGCTGCTGCTTAAAGGAGGTTAGAACATATTTTTCACCTTTCTAATTGTTTCAAATTTAAGGAACCCAGAAGAAAGTCTTGTATTTCTAAATTAAAGAGGATTTTATGCCGTATTTTGGGGTGAAAGATATAATCTGGGAGGTAGACTTTTTGATCACATAAGAGTTGATATCCCTGGGACATTTCTATATTTAATTGAGAAAAGTCAAAACAACATCTGAAATTAAGATTTTATTGTTGCAAATTTTATTTGGACCTCTTTTGCTTTCAAAAGTTAAGGTTTGCAAGGGAGTGGGGAGACTTTTTGACTGCTAACAGAAGGTAGGGAAGCCCCTTTCAGAGTTTTTTTTTTTTTTAATTGTCTCAAAACAGCAACTTGGTCATGTGAAATGTACTACAGTAAAATTCTATTCATTCTAGCTCTTTAAATTTTAGGAGGCAGTGTATGCTCAGAAATGCTCTAATTTAGATTTCTGCTGGATGGAAAATAGGGAAACTCTTCATCTATCTCAAAGGCTCAAGGAAAGAATAATTTTTTAAATGACGTTCTTAAAAATGTATCCATTTCCATTGAAATGCAGATGTTTATACTTCTATCAGAGGAAGTAACTATTTAAATGAATAGCATGGTTTGGCGTCAAAGTGTCTAGACTCATATTCCAGATCTGTGACTGCATGGGTCACCCCGACTGTCTGAGGCTCTGTTTGCATTCGTATCATGAGTATGCATATGTATACCTGTTAGGGCTTTTTCCCAATGTTAGATATAGAAAATTTTGCAATGTGCTTGGCATGTAAAACTATTATTGTTGCATTGTTACTTTTGAAATGCATCCCTTCTCTCAGGGATGGTTTGCATGTTTCGATAATGAACCCTAGGGAGGCATTGATCACATGGCTTGTAAAAACTCCTCTGGTCTAGACATTTTTGAGAAAGGGCTCTAGGCTATTTTTGACCCGGTCTTATACAAAAAATGTCAAGGATATCCGAGATCTGTGATTCAACCACTCCTCCACACTCCCACTGTGTGTTTTGATATTGGCTTCTGCATTGATTCAAAAGAAGCATCTGCAGGGTGTTCTTTTCTGCTGACTTCGTGACAGTAGCTGGGTGAAGCCCCTTTTTCTAGTCTATGTGATCTAAAGTCATTATTTCTTTTGAATTAGACTAAAGCAGTAAAAGGTCATTATTATATGAATTTCAGATTATGTCTGTAACCTACTCTGTCATTGTACTTTCTCCAAATAATTTTTTTCTGTGAAAAGATGGACTGATTTTTGTTCTCCATAAAAATAGAAAGTGGACATATTTAAAAGAGAAGAGGCACAGGAAATTTTAATGAAATATATATATCTATACCATAAGTATGTAAAACACTTTTTATTTAATTTTTAAAGAAATTTCAATTACAGTTTACATTAAAAGATTCTATATTATTTTGTGTTAGCTTCAGGTATACTGTATAGTGGTTAGACAATCACCTACTCTGTATTTTCCAAAGTGTTCCTCCTGATAGTTTGATCAACTGGGAACATACATACTTATCACAATATTATTGAGTATAATTCCTATGCCGTGTAAAATACTTTTTGATGTCTTAAATATCATGAAGAACAATCATTCAAAAAATAACACTCGCTTTTTAAATGACATATGCTATAAAAGAGGGAAAAGTATTTACTAACAACTACATTTCGGGAGTAAGGAAATCGTGGTGGTAGAAATGGGTGCAATTGTAAGAGGGAAAAACAAAATAAAATCTCATTTTATTCAACAAGTATTTTCTTTTCCTTTTTTTTCTTAAAAAAAGTAGAAGAAACAATATTCACTCAGTGCCTGTTTTCGGCCATCACCTGGCTGGGTGCCTGGATGCAGTGATGATGATCAAGCAGACATGGCCGCTGTCCTCCTAGAGCTCAGCGTCTAGTGCAGGGGTCAGACAGCAAACAGACAAACCGCACAAATGTAAAAGTGTCGTGTTGAACGACAACGTGTGACCTGGTCTACACTAAAGGCAAAAGACAGTGCCTCTGAGGGAGTGATTTTTTTTAATTTAAATTATTTTTCAATTACAGTGACATACAATATTATATTAGTTTTAGGTGTACACCCCAGTGATTAGACATTTTATAACTGAGTGATCATTCCGATAAATCTAGTAACCATCTGACACTATATGTAATTATTAGTTTATTATTGACTCTGTCGACTATGCTGTACTTTACATCCCCATGACTGTTCTGTGACTACCAGTTTGTACTTCTTAGTCCCCTCACCTTCTGCACCCAACTCCCGACCCCCTTGCCACTCGATAACCATCAAAATATTTGTATCTATGAGTCTGTTTCTGTTCTGCTTCTTTGTTTATTGTGTTTTTTTTAAGATTCATTTGTTGATAGACATGTATTCACTGCCATTTCATTATCCACATTTTTCTTTGTCTTCTTAAAGAAGACCCTTTAACATTTTATGTAATACTGGTTTAGTGGTGATATTCTCCTTTAACTTTTCTTGTCTGGGAATCTCTTCCTACACATATGCTAGAATCGAAGGGCATACAATACAAGAAGCATTTCCTAAGTGGCTACAGGGGATATGTCAACTTAATACTTGCTTTTCAGGTGATTCTAGCCCAGAAGAGGGAACAAAATTGTAAACCAGTAAGTTAAAATACGGGTGGTAATGTCAATAAAGAAAGACTTCGAATGTTGCCCTCATCACAAGATAAGAAGAAATTACAGCCCCGGAAGGAAGTGGTGCACTCTACAGTGTGGGGAGGAAAGAAGAGGCTGGGCTTCCCAGCAGTGGGGCATCGACCGAAACGGTACAGGGACCACTGGCACATCTTAAGAAAAACTTTCTGGGTTTCAACTCGGTCATCTATAAGATAGACTTTGAGTGATGTCTAAGGTCACTTACAGCTTTAAAATACTGTTCTGTGAAATAGAAGAGGTAAGGTGAACAGGTGGTGGCTAATATCATTCTCTTTGAGAGCTTATTAATTCAGTTTAAGTCTCTATTTCTTAGAGTTCCAGTGTGAATTTCTTAGCACTTGTCTTATTAATTTATATATGAATATCAAAGACAAAATTAAGATTGAAAGCACTTTAATTCAAAGTCTTTATAGTAGAATCCATGTGGGATAATGAAATAGCATGATTTGAAGTCAAGCAAGCCTTCGTTTAATTTCTAGCTCTCCCTTTCATGAGGGTGAAATAAGTGGGTTTTGATATTGGGTCCCTGAACCTGCAACATCACCAGGAAACTTAAATCATACAGATTCTCAGGCCCTAGCACTAACTTTGTGAATCAGAAACAGGGCAGAATGCAGCAATCTATTTTCCAACAAGCTCTTCATGTGGCGTCAAGTGTTTCTTAGAGTATGAGAACTGCAGGTGTGTGATATGGGACTGATAACCTCCCTTTCCATGTGAGAATGAAAATAACACTATTTATATAGTGGTTTTCAGGCTTTAATGACATTGTATTTATCATTTGGTACATCATAGGTCCTCAATAGATGATAACTACTCTTTTTACTATCTCGCTAACATTACAATGACCATTGTTATTTCTAAGATGAATTGAAGACAATACCTATGGCTAATATTCCTTTGTACTGCATAGAAACTTAAATCTAAGTTTGTTAGACCCATTACATTTCTTTGAATAAAAGCCCCACATTTGGTGAATGAAATGAAATTACCTGGAAGTGCTTTCTAGAAGAAACAATATATTAGGCGATGGCTTTCCTTTTACTGGTGTGGAGTATTGCACATTCGTGGCATTTATGACTCCCTTTGTTTCGTCACCCTTTGCTGCAGTGCAGAAGAAAACATGTGAGATAGAGCGGGCTCTGTGGGACAGGATTCAGTTTCATTAATTACTAACTACGACTTCAAGCAAATCCTGAGCCTGCAGTGAACTTCAGTTTTCTCTGGAGTCATGGTAGTTCCCCACTAGGTATTTGTGACAACTAGTGAGATACACGTTGGTTAATACCATTTGTAAAACACACGTCAGCTGGCATATCCAAATTCAATCTCAACAGAGTTATAGCCTTCATTCATCACATTTATCAAATATTTATTCAACTTATAACCTGATAAAAATTGTGTTGAAAACTATTGCATAGACAGAATTTGCCTTTGGTTTGAATGACAGCATAAATATTTATTGCTTCTTCTTTCACGAAGCTAGTGAACACTCTGTAGAAAATTCATTTGTTCTAAGAATTCTTTACCTCTTGGGAAAGCTTAATTGTAAAAGGCTCCAAATTTGTTGAGGGTGACATGAAATGACAACTCATAAATATAACTTGGTGCAAATTTTCAGAAAAGCAGTTTATCAATATGTATAATGAATCATTTAAATTATATATACCCTTTGACCTATTAATTTCACATCTACAACTCTTACAAGTTGTCTAAGAAAATAATTAGGATATAAGGAAGATTTGTATAAAAATACTTATCATCCTATTTGCAATGGTGCAACATTGAAAATAATGTCTAACAATAAGGGAATGATTGCATTAACATGCATGGTGTAATATCACATACGTTTAATATTTAATAGAGTGTTAAACCCCACAATAAAATATTATGTATAAGTAAAATTAGAATAGATGTAGTCAGAATTATTTTGATGAAAGCATGTGTATTCAAAGAATAAAGACTTTAAGGAAATGGACCAATGTAAGTCCTTGGAACATGGCAAAGAAATGGACCAAAATAGGTGCATCGGTGAGTTATTTTATACTTTATTGAATTTTATAAATTTTCTGAAATGAACACGTTTCTCTTTTATAGTAAAAGGTTCCCTACACCTGCTCCCCTCTCACTGCATGTGTGAGGGAAGCACTATCTCCTGCCTTCCCTTGCTGGCTTTTAAAGGTGTGATGAGGAGCTGCTGAAGAGATGCGTATCTTTTCTATGATAGGTAAATATGTTAAGTCTTCAGCACGAATGTAAATGAGGGATATCTCCTTTCATTTAGCAACTGAGTCAGTAACCCAGAGAAGCAGTGGCCCATTTTGATAGATGTGATCTAAATATTGCAAAGACAGCAAGCCCCCTGGCAGGTGAGCTTTGGTTCTTAGCTCAGAAATTAACATAACCAGTTTTTTACCCTTATGCTCCAAATGATTTCCTGGTGTTGCAGTGTTATTGGACAGGAAAGTAAATTAGTAGGGATGTGCCCACTATTCTTGGGCCATCCCTCAGGAGGATTATTTAGCAGAAAAAGAGAGAATAATGTCACATTATTATACAGTGACTGACTTTATGCACATTAATTTAATGATCTGAAATTAATTTAAGACATCGGGAGTAAAAGCTCACTTGCCAAGTAGTAGCAGTTTCAAACATTAAAAAATATGTATTTATATATACCAGGGACATTAATTAAAAACAATTTTACTTAGCGAATATCAATCCAGTAAACTGAACTTACTTTATCTGATGTTAATTCTTAAAATATATATTTTTAGGCAATGGAGCATAAAGGAATAAACATTGTGTTTTAAATCCTCACCTGAGGATATGTTTATTGCTTTGAGGGGGACAGAGAGAGAGAGAGACAGAGAGAGAGAGAAATTGGTTGCCTTGCCTACTTGGTCCCACTGGGGATCGAACGCAGAAACTTTTGGTGTATGGGACAAACATCCAACCAATGGAGCCATCCGGCCAGGGCAGTAACCATAGTTTCTGACTGAGAAAAGACAGTTTTGAATCCTTTCTCTCTCACTTAACGTCTTTGACAAGTTACTTATTCTTGTATCTCAATTCATCACAAATAAATGGGGATCCTAACACCTATCTCACAGGGTAATTTGAACAAACTGTCAAGAGTATATGTGCCAAGTGCCTAACACAGTATAGGACATACTAGTTACTGAACATGTTGTAGCCATTATTACTTTATTTTTATTGTAAGGAAAGTTCCCAGATATGTTGCTTTTCTATTTTCTGGAGGTTGCTAAATACTTACCTCTTTATAATAAGAGCCAAAACACCAACTCAGGCACAACTATTAAATAGAAAGGACTTCCTTTCTGCATGCCATGTCTGGTCTGTGTCATCTTAAATGATGTTCATGTTGCTCTGTAAATTAAACATGGCCACTTAATTTGTTCTCTACCCTGAAAATGCCTCTCTGTATATTCTTCAATGCAGTTCAGGATTTTTATTGTCTTATGTCCTGTGGAAACTATTTACCAGAGGAAAGAAAAAAAATAAGACCATCAATAATCGTTTGCTACCTGGGACATGGGTTTTGAAATTATCTCAGCAGTCTCTGCTTTTCTGGCATCTCACTATTCTTCCCCAGTACATCATTTATGAACACACACACACAGTATTTTCAGCCATCACTTAGGGGAGCGTGAAGCTGGAAATGAGTCTCAGGCAGAATTTCAGTAAACAACTTGGCCACAGATTGTTCCAGGAACTGGCTTGT
>PVKM010039477.1:0-13752 GCA_004027735.1 Carollia perspicillata | reverse complement strand
TTTGTAGTAAAAATATACACACACTTCTATATTTGGAAAGAATAAGGGTCTGAAAATAACATCATTTAATGCTCTGATAGAACTCTGAATTTAAAAAGTATCAATTATGCTTGTTTTCTTTTACATTATTTATATTTCTAACTTTTAAAAATCCACATGCAATACATTAAAAATGCAGAATTTAAAAATCTGTACACATGAAAATTACATAATATTATTAACAATGATAATATTATAAACAATGATACCCCATTAAATTTAACTTTAAAATGTTTTTTAAAATCCTTTTAAAAACAAAAAATGATCACAGACCTCTGATCATAACTGTTTTCTTTTTTATAAATTTCCTATCTGTCTTCATTATCACATCAGCAGAAACAAGGGGTTAGCCTAAGAGCTACTGAGAGAGCCGGTACTATATGGTGAAAAAATCCCTGCTAAAAGACAACCGCCCAGAGGACGAGAGAAAGGAGAAGAGGGAGGGCTCTCCAAAGCTGGAAACCTATCCCTTCCCAACCTTACCCATTGCTTCTCTCCTCTCTTAGACGCCTGTGGAGCCACATGTGATTTCTGATTGATTACATTTATCAGTCCACATGATCAATAACCATTTTTCCAGCCAAATCGTTTGACAGAGGAGCAGCCACTCACAGTTTTTTGGAAGCATAAAAAACGAGCAAACAAAAAGACTTCACTTTATCTAAAGCCCCCTTTCTCCAATTTTTATTTATTCTTTACTAAAAATATTCATCAATTTCATCATCTAACATACTAACCGCTTTCATTGTTGTTTTTCTTCTCAAGCCTCATCTACAGACATTTCTGTCTCATGGAGCTATAAACATATTAAAAGATTTTGCATTCTGCTCTCTTAAATTTATAGAGGACATTTTTATTTTAAACCAATGTACATTTTTAATTCAAAGAGAGAAAATAATTCTATGAGATTTCGACTAGAGATAACTCTCCCCCAAAGTATAAACCCTAAAAGTAAATACAGCCATTAAAATTAATTATACCAAATTGCTTAAGCCAGGCAAACAACAAACTCAGGGCCAAGTGCTGAAAATGTGAGTCGATTATCAAGCTATCTAGTAAAAGCCTCCAAAAATCGATAATCCAGCCTTACTTTTATGGAGACATTAGAAATAACATTTAATTTTTTATATATAAGGAACAACCTCATGGAAAGGTGGTCTGTACTAACCTTTTAAATCTAGTACCAACATTGTATGCATCCCAAGCCTCTCTGCACCAGAGTGTGTGCATATATATTCAGGATTTAGGTTCTCCAAAGAGCAGCACTTTCTGAAAGGGTCCCCTCCAGGCCAGAACAGCGTTCCTTTACTAACTGTGGCCTGGGGACCCAACCAAGCCTGACTCACGTCAGTGCAGATGAGAGCTTCACGGCCACACCCCAGGTCTGCGGAAGGAACAGTGACCTATTATTGGTTTTTCTCTTGTATCTGTTTAACATGGATTTTTTAAAAAATTATATAAATTGTGATGCTTTATGCCCAATTGCCAAGTAGCATAAGATTCATATTTTTATTTTTTTAAAGATTTTATTTATTTATTTAGAGTGAGGGGAAGGGAGGGAGAAAGGGAGGGAGAGAAACATCGATGTGTGGTTGCCTCTCACATGGCCCACACTGGGGACCTTGCCTGCAACCCAGGCATGTGCCCTGACTGGGAATCGAACTGGCGACCCTTTGGTTCACAGCCCGAGCTCAGTCCACTGAGCTACACCAGCCAGGGCGGGTTCATATTTTTAGAGTTTGTTTTCCTGTGAACCCAGGTATCATTTATCCTCCTGAGTTTGCAGGTAGGGGGAAACCCACCCCTTTAGCCATTACTACCTAAGAATATTTCTTGATTAGCCTCTTGGTTTTTTCCTGAATTATTTTATTGGCATAATTACAAATAAAGGGAAAGCTGTTCTATGGGATATAAATTTGTAGCCTAATTATACCAAATATCGCCTATTGTCACACAGCAGAGGATGATGTCTTAGAAGAGATCGGCGTGGCAGTTTGATTTCCTAATGTCAGTACCACTCACCCAAATACCGAGGCTCACTTGGCACTGCACAGACAAGAGGCACTTGCTAAGTTCCTAAGCTTTCAGTGATGTCACAGAATACGAAACAGTGTGACAGCCCGTCCACCCAAAGGGATATGTAAAAGCCACTGACCATGACATACAGGTCCATTTTATTGTCTAGGACACAATACCATTTAAAAAATAAGCAAACAGCAAACCAAGATGGTATGTGATCCAATATCTTCCCTGTATACTTGTTTTTAAACAGGGCATGAAAGAACACACACCAAAATCTTATCCATGGTTATTTCTGGGCAGGTAAGAGCACATAGGAAAACAGCGGTATGGTGGTCACCGGACGGAAGGGAGTGTGGGGTGGTAGAGGGGTCGAACGCACGGTCATTTGACTGTGGGTGGCGGGTACACAATGCAATGTGCAAATCGTGTATCGCAGAGTTGGACATTTGAAACCTACTGATCTTATCAACAATGTTCCCCTCAGTAAATTTCATAAATAGAATAAAATAGTCTAAGCCAGGGAGAGAAAAAATTAAAAGCGCATGTATAGGAGGTGTTTGCTTTTTACATATTCATGTTTTCTATAATGACAATTATATGCTAAAAGGCTTGGGGAAAGTGCTTTAAAGAGACAAAGAAACAGAAAGAGAGAGATTGGGATTGAGGGAGACGACATCCTTCAGTTCAGTAACAGACACATAAATGCTACTTCGTAAAAATGATAACTCCATTGACCTGGATCAGGAGTCCCAGATTTAACAATCAGTTTGCGACTTCCAGGACACAGACAGTTAAGCCTCAGAATGCCAGAGCGTCTTTGCCGTTCTTTGTCCTGAGCCGCAGACTCGTTCAATTTCCTTACCCACATGTCCTCCATTAATTGCCTTTTCAATGGATTACTAATAAGTTTTTGATGTTAAGCAAACATCAATGCTCCTATTAAAGTGAGACCAAACACTGTGACTATTTGTTTAATAACACAGTCTGAATGAAGGACGAAGTTCAATTAGCACCGGAGCTGAGGCAGGCTTCATTAGGAAGGAGAGGCAATTAAAAAGTGGAAGGCTGCAGGAGGCTCTGATGTGCACACCATGTCGCAGGCAGAAAAGGACAAGCTGCACACGGTGCCTTTGAAAAACTGCAACCTGAAAACTTCAGATGGAACGAAGGATCATTAGCACAAAATTAAGCACCCTAATAAGGTGATCCCGGTCCCGCTCGCTCCAGAAGAAATAGGAGGCCACATCCCGTAAACTAAATAAACCGCAGGGCGTCCGGACAATTGGAAAGAACAGAAATGATCTAGTGGGTAGAACTTCATTTAGCACAGAGCTTGGTTCGCAGACATTGTTCAATGGACACTACTGGGCACAATTTGAGGAGTCGGAAGACCCACCTGTAACGTACCGTTAACAAACTGTGTGACCTTGAATGAGTCACCCAACCTCTGTAGACCTGTTTCCCTTCTTCTAAAATTAAGGGACTAAAGAAATGAGTTCTTCTAGCTCAAAAGTTCCATAATTTTATCATTCTGGTCAGTCATTGTCATCCAAGTAATCAAGGAGACAATGCAAATGATCTAAGAATAAATACTTGCATTAGTTTTTTTAAAGATGGTGGTAAGGATCACCATCCTTTTAAAGGTACACATGGACAAGGATTTTATTTCATGACTAAAATCCCGAGATTTCTATGATGTCCTCCAATTTCAATATATGTTCTAGAAATGTTAAAAAAGTATGATAAATCAGATCTTTTTTGTAACTTTTCTTTGTGGTATTGAAGGTACAGAACTTAGTGCCAGGCATTGGGGGAGAAATAAACATGAATCAAGTATGAAGAGAAGATGTTTTCGTCTATCGAAAATTGTTCAATGGTGATGCAGTCCTACCCCAAGGTCACCCTTGAAATCACAGCCTTCGTGCAGAGGCCCACGGGGACCAGGCCAGCTGCCTAGTGCCGGCTTTTCCTCCAGAGGTCCCAGGAGGGGGAGACAGCAAGGCAGCCTTCCATTGGCAGACTCGGGACCATTTCGAAAATGGGTGCCAGAAAAGTGAAACAGAGTAGGCATGGGTGTGGGAGGTGGGAGCGTAAGAACAAAAGAAATAATAGTTGCACTCAGTGCAAAAGTAAGCGATTTTACTTCTCGAAAATGTATTCTACAGAAGCATCGATTCATAAAGCTGTGTTCATTCCACACGCATGCAGCAAACATAAGGCAACACTGCAACAGAGACCTAAAGGACAAGTAAAGGATGAAGTCAGGCAAATACTGGGGGGTGGGGGCAGGGGCCTGATGGTTTCTAGGCAGTGAGAACTACAGAAGTGAAAACGAAGTCCCTAAGGGGAATTGGTGCTTATTACACGTAACAGCAACTAGTGAACTAGTGGAATGTGGCTGGTGTACAGAGGAAAGCGAGAGAGGTCAAGGTTAAAAACGTAGCAGAATGCTTGCTCATGGTGGGGTCTTAAAGGCCATGGCAAAACTTTAGATTTTAGTGAGTTAGACGGGTAGTCATTGAAGAGCTTGGAGCAGAGAGATTTTTAGCTGAGTTTGAGGAGCTCACCCACGGCAGCTGTTGGGAAGTGGAGAGGCTGCTAGAAAATGATGACAATAATCCAGCTAAGAGGGGATCATGGTTGGGACCAGATGGTGGTGGTTAAAGGTGCTGAGAAATGGCCAATACCTGCATATTTTTTAGAAAATAGAATCTGCATATATTTAAAAAATGAAATCCACAGGATTTGCTGATGAATTGTACGTGGGGTATGAGGACAATGCCAAAGTTTCAGACCTAAACCAAAAAAATTAAATTGACATTTACAGAGATAGTAGAGACTAAAATACTCACATGCATATAGTTTCCTATTTTCTCATGATGACAAATAATCTAAATATTGATAAATAGTAGAATGACTAAATAAATTATGGTATATCCATACCATAGAACCAATCAAATAAATTATGACAGAATTACATGTCCTTTCTGGAAAAGACACCCATGACATATAATTAAGTTAGTCACAAGTTACAGAACATGTTTTTTTACTACGATGTCATTATAGACACGCAAATTAGTTCTTATTTAGCTATTTCATTTATTTAGCTAATTGATTGCTACCAGAAAGCACTATGTAATTAAATACCTCATGAATGTCAAACAGAATCCGGAACTCTGAGGAGCAATCATTTTTGCCTGGACTGGTCAGAACTACCTTGAAGTTCTGAGTTTCCACGAATTAAGAGGACTCAGGAGGGAGCCCACTCAGCCAGGCCAGGGAAAAATTAAGCTCAAATTACCCAACTTGGAACAGAGGCAACCAGCTGGGAGTAAGGAAACGGGCAAGAGCACTGAGGGCATCCCTTCGTCCACGTGCAAGATCAATAAAGCCTTGCCCTTCTAGGTTTTCCCCACCCTGCTATGCACGCATGCACTTCAGAGCTGAAGACAAAAGCTTCCTTTTTTTTTTTTTCTTGGCCTATGGTTCATGCTCTGGCAATTGTCTCTCCATTCCTTTCCTCCCTGCAAGCCTTCTAAGAATCACTAAGCTCACCACCCTTGCTAAGTGCCGGAGCAATAGATAACCACTTCTGGCCAGGAAGAAACGTGAGGATGTTTCTCTGTACCAAGTGCTCTAGGAAAAAGAGCACAGGCTGAGAACCTGGCTTTAAGTTCCAAGCCTGAATTTGCTATTATTTCTTACATGTTATGGCCTCAGTTCCTCCATCGGTAAAATGGATGACAACAACATGTCATTAAGAGGATTCATTTTAGAATGTCAATAAGCTGCTTCCCATAGCTGGCATAGAGTCAGAACTCAAATTAGAAATAGGGCGGTTATAAAAATGAGGATGAAGAAAAGGAGGTAAGTGGAAGTACAGGCAGAGCTTCGTTGCAGTGTTGTGTTTTTGGCAACCCTTGCTTTGAAGAGACTCAGAAACAAATGGATCGTTAGAAAACCAAATGAGAAAAAACGCATTTCAAAGTTAACCTATCCTGGATCCTAGTCTGCCTAAACAGTTTGAGCAATAGATCTCTGCAGTCTACTTCATAATTTGGAATTTTTAATTTATTGATCAATTTTTTTAGAGAGGAAGGGGGAGAGAGAGAGAGACATTGATTTGTTGTTCCACTTATTCATGCATTCATTGGTTGCTTCTTGTATGTGCCCTGACCGGAGATTGAACCTACAACCTTGGCATATTGGAATGATGCTCTAACCAACTCAACTATCCACCAGGGCCATAACTTCAGATTTTTTTTAATTTCCCCTAATCATTTATACTTAATCAGTTAACACCCATACTAATTTAAGTGCCATTATATTTTGATGAGAGAACCCTATTCTCCTTCTACTTAATTGGGAAGTGCTTGTAAGGCCCTTGAGTTCCTTTTCTGTAGACAAATGCCCACAGCCACTTGATCCGTAATAGCCAAAAACTGGAAACCACCTAAATGTCCATCAACAGGTCGTATATTCATACAATGTAACACTACTCGGCAATAAACTGAAATAAAAAAGTTCCGTCACAACAGGGACAAATCTCTAAAACACAGCTCGGAGGGAAACAAGGGAAACAAGTCAAATACGAAAGACCGCACCCTGGAGGAGTCCATTTATATGATATTCTAAGTAAGATAAAACTCCAGGGATGAAAATCAGATCGGGATTGTCCGAGGCTACAGACCAGGGTGGACTGCAGGGTGATGAAAACGTCTTCTTTCTGTCTTGCCTGTGGTGGTGGCTACACCACCGTACACAGTTACCAAATTCGACTCCTACACTCCAGAGGGTGAACTGTATTACGTGTAAATTGCATGCACCTCGGTAGGCTGGGGAAGAGAAATCTCTAAGGCAACTCACAGGAACCTTCTCGGTTTCAGTAAACAACGACGCCCTGCCAGTGGAGCAGAACAAGGTCCTAGTACTTTTTTCAGCGTCATCCAAAAGCGGACACATACCTGGAATGTGAGAAGAGGGCCGCATTCCCCTTCTGCTTCTGATGCCAAGGGCTTTGATAGCTTCCGGCGTTTGCTCAAACTACTGCTTTCCATACATCATTGGCTTCTCCTCCTTGTATCACTAACGTTGCTGTGCACAAGAGCTCAATTAAATGACAAAAGGCCATGGCACTAACACCTTCTCTCTCCACCAAAGGTTCCTGAATAAACATTAAGAATTTGTAGAGAAACTTACGCAAGCAGCCAATGGTCCTCGAAATGGTGTCTGTGGACAACAGGGCCTCTGAATTTGCTCTCTCTCTTCACTCACGCGGTGCAGGATGCTCTTAGGATGACCGCAGAACTCCCGAAGGTACTCTGGTGTCTGCTGGGCGTGTGTGGCTGCCAGGTCGCTGTGGACACACTGTGTTACCACGTGGGGCTGACTCAGCTGCCTGCAGAGTTCAGACATAAAGAGAGCAAGCCACCCACACACACCCTCCTTTGGGTGGGGCAGAGTCAGCCCCGAGCATGAGGCTTCCACGAGGGTCAAGGCCCCTGCTCCTCTCCACCTTCCACTCGCCCACACCTGACTCCAGGTGTGAATGCTTCTGACCCAGACCTCGCAATCAGCCCTTACGTTTTTCTTGATAGGTCTTCTCCTTTGCCTCAACAGGTAGCAAGTTCTGGGTCAGGAACTGTGCTAGTTGCTGGGGCTATAGCAAGGACCATGGGAGAGGGTGGCCATGCCCTCTAACCTTGCAGTCTACTGGAATCACATATAGCTCACTGTCTTCAGTGAAGGCAGCGAAGGGACTGTCACTGAACACCTACTGCACGTGGCACTTAACCTGCAGCCTCACTTCACAGACAGATGAGGGAAGACTCTCATTTCCTAAGTTCTCAAACAAGGACCACAAAGCCTGGAAGCCTCCAAGCCCATTATCTAGAACAAGGTTCAGAAAACTTCATTTTTAACAGGTACTTTACGCGCTTGATTCTTCTGATGCCAGACAGGTGGTGGTGTTGCCTTCATTGCTCAGAAATAGCCCTATCTACACGTGGGCACGAGAAGTACAAGGAAGTCAAATAATTTGCCTAAACTTGCACAGCAAGGAAATGGCAGATCAGGGTCCTAACAGAGCACCCAGGCCCCCAAACCCAAGGACAACCCAAAGTTGACAGGCCAAATGCCAGAGGCAATGAAACTCAAAACCGAGAAGATCTGAGGGGAAACGGAAGGAAGGCTTAGGTTCAGAGGAGGGACGGGTCAGCAGTGGCATCGGAAGCGGGTTTTGCCAGCATCTCGACTTTGCCTCGGGCCGGTTCCACTCCTCTACCCTGACACAAACCAGGCAGGGCAGTTCCTATAAATACGTCAGACAGGAAGAAAGAATCACAACTTGAGCTTTTGCATGCAATTAATGGCAAAGACACTTTTTAGCAGCAGGCTTTTCTTGCCTTTCCAAATTAATGAGTCAGAAAAGCACTGCTCTCGGAAGTGTCTTGGGACGTGGGCAAGGCCCCTCCCGGGCCCCCGTGAAAACACAACGCAGGACCTTCGGCTCCACGATGCCTTGTCCTCCAGCTCGAAGCTGGGAAAGTCTCCTCGAAGCTGGAAGAGCCCCACGCACGGGGTCCTGCCTCAAAGCCCTCTCGGTCCCAGAAGAAAAAGGTGGGGAGAGAGGAGATGTATCATTTCGGGTGACAAGTCATCTGCGTAACATTTTGGATAACACTAGAAGGTAGTTAGCACATTTGAAAGATGATGCTCTCTGTGAAGGAAAATGTCCTTTCTGTTGATGAATTAAAAACTTGTACAAGTAAGGGGGTGGGGATGAAATTTTTTTAAAAACCCTGAAACTACGGCGTGTCTGGGAGCTGACTCAACCACAGCAGTTGTACGTGCTTTCTGTTTCCACTACAGATGCCTGCGTGTCTCTGTGTCTCAGTGTGTGTGTGTGTGTCTGTGTGTGACATACTGCGGAGGAACTAATAGTGAACTGATTTTCTTTCTATCATATCCAATCTGTAAATAGACTAGGCGAGCGGGAGGAGAGGGCCGTAGCCTATCCCCAAATTGGAACTTGGAGTGAAAGGCCCGGGTGGTTCTTTGCATTCTTCGGAGCCTTGCTTTTCAAATAAATGAACCAACAAGGGCCCACCTGTGTTTGTTACGCGTCCCTGGGATAATTAATGCTGGTAATAACACCTAAGTGTTCGCACACAAAGCACCTGGAATGCGACTTGCTGTACACATTCTAATCACATCAGCTCTCCAAATGACCTTCTTCAAAACAATGACTGTCTTTGAAACCACAGAAGCTAACCCAGGAGGAAGCCGGTTCCCAGGATTAGGCTGGGGCTGAGCAGTTCTTAAAGCTAGAGCGGCACCAAGTGGTCAGGGAGGGAATTGGGCGGCCAGTTTGTATTCACATCTTTGGCTGGCCAGGGCTGTCAGCTGTTCCCAGGCAGCCAGAGGTGCCAGCCAATCTCCTGGAAGTAGGTGACCGAGGCCAGGGACGGAAACGAGGCCAGGGACGGAAACGAGGCCAGAGATAAGCTTGACAAGATGATTCTGAAGGTGATTCTGAAATGCACACGAATCCTGAACTCTCCTAATGTTAAGGAGGCTTATGTTTTAACAAACACCGAAGGAACAGGGCGGGTAGCAATTAGAATCACTTATTCCATATCATTGTTTATATTTACATAGGATTTCATCTTTTTAGTGAAGTCTGTCTGTGTCACTGTGCCCCACAAAGATGGTGAGAAATACCATTTCCATCTTACAGATTAGAGAGGAGAGAGAAATGAGAAGAACAATAGGGAGAGAGATAGTCAGAGGGAAGGGAAGTGTTCTCCTACGGTGGCTTGTTTAACTGCGGAACCACAAGCCATTAGCTGGTCATGACCTCAATCTGTTTTTTCTTTTCTTTCTCACATACACAGTCTCCCCTTAAAACACAGTCACTTCCACATACTCAGAATTTCTCTTCTTTGTTAAAAAAAAATACTTGTCATACTTTGTTCTCCCTGTCCCCACCCTGTGCCCCCTGAAATGACTCAGACTCACATAACATGAGTGCCTTCAAAGACCACTACCAGAAGGGGTTTCTCCCTCCTGTGGCTTCCTATAATTATAGGCATATCATCTTCCCCTGATGCTACAGCATCGTTAATCACTGCAACTACGGGGAGAGTGAGGCAGGCTTTTCTGTGAACACAGAGCTCACGGTCCCATTTCAATTTGCGATTATATCAATAATCGGAAGACTGCCTTCTGTGAACTAATCCTTTATTTCTGGAGCAACTGGCAGGAAACTGCTGAAAGGGAGGCACCCCCTTGTTGACCTACACAAGGAGCGTAGGTTTGTATGATACAACATTCTAGGTGATACTGGTCAGCTGCTTTGTCCTGTGTCTCTAAGGGGCAAAAAGGCAACTTGACCTTTCTTGTCTGGACATTCATGTTAAGACTCATGAGAGCTTCTATCGTGAAAAGCACAAACTATCTGTGGAGCTCTCCCACAGATGGCGGGGGCCAGTATGAATTTAAACTGCTTATAGATCAAAACAACAACAACAAGTTAATCCCCGTGTATTTCTCTAAAATACTCTAGTGTCATTTTTATGCTTCCACCCCCACACCCGGAGACCACAAGCAAATCTTGTAGCAATTTCCCAGATAATCTTACGGCAGATTGGAAAGATTAGGGAAAGCAAAATTTCTAAAGAAATTGTTGTCATAGAAAAACAGAGCTTAACATAAATATTGTCGTGTGCACTGATTATTTCTCACGGATGCCTCTTTAACCAGGGGAATCTCCAACCATAAAACAAACATATCACACATTGTACCCAACCAGGAAAATACTTGTATTTGGGTTAATGAATGAGGAATAACACACCTTGCTATGGTCAAACAGCAGAACTACAAGACGGCAGAAGGAATGTTGAGAGACAGTGCGCCTTCAGAGAAAATGGGTTTTGTTTAAAAGGAAATGTTTGCCGAGCACCTGCTATGTGCCGGATCCAATCCCCAGGACATAAGACAAGGCCGCTGCCCTCGTGGACAGTCCACTCGAGTCACGGAACGGGGCGGATTGTGCAGTGTAAAGGCAACAAGCCAGTACACATCATGGCTGGTGGTGATCCATGCTCTGAAGCCAAGGATACCAGTTGAGAATTGCATTCCTGAGCTCAGCTATGGCTGGAGCGGGGGCAGGGGGAGCAGAAAAGGTCTCTGTAAACATATAAATTTGAGGACAATGAAGGTTCATGATCAGATACGAATTTTAGGATTTAACTTTAGTGGTGGCCACAGGAAATACCAAAAGAAGAACAGAGTGGAGGGGCCCAACAGCTGGGGAAGCTTTTAACTCCATAGGGACGGGGGAGAGAAATAACCAATCGTGAGAAATAGTCAGTACGTATTTCCCAGCTTCCTAGAATCTGTCGGTGCTTACCCAGTGCCTTCCACTTCGACGAGGGAGAAGAACAAGGGTCACGCTAGGCACCGATCATCCTGGACATTTCACAGCGGTTGGAATTAATCGCCATGGGATAATAGCAGCAAGACATAAGTTTATAACAAATGTTGCTTTCAAATCAGTTATGCAAATACAACTGTAAGGAGCCTAATATATGTAGATTTATGACTAGTTCCTTAAAGGTAAAACTCTAAAAGCCTTTTTCTTTCACTCTTCTAAGTTCTAAGAGGAACTTAGAAAATAAAAGTACGAGGAAAGCAAACAATGGGCCTCTAAGGTTATCCATAAAGAAATGCAGCTTTTCTACTAGAAATAATAAAGCAAACCCCTGATTTCCCGTCTCACGGACCACATCTTACTGAACGCCCGCAAGTATCAGAAGGCAAAGGCAGCCAGCAATCTGGAACTCTGGCACACGGTGGCTGTCACCTCATTTCGCATACAGAGGACCTCATGCTGTGGAATTAACAACTTTTAGACTGTTTCAGTACAACCATTGAGCCGGTGCATTTGAATATGGTGCACATTTTTTTAATTTAAGGAAAATGCATTTCATATTGATTTTTTTCACCCATCTTCAGTATGCCATGCAAACTACAAAATACACGGATGATATAAAAAAATCCTTTCTGGAGCTTAAAAACATCTGTGGTTCTATCTGATGCTTCATTTATGCATACTTAGTACAAGTTTGCCACTCCAGAATTCCTCGGCCCTCTCTGGTCCAATCAATAACTGTTGAGAGTTTATGATACATAAACTCTTCCTCCAGATAATAACCAAGAATATTACACAAGGTGCTCTTTCAGATTCTATACAGATATTAAATTTACAGGGTATGTGACTACTGAATTAGTAAAGCACAGGCGCCCTACCTAAAGGGCAAATTGTATCCACAGATGTAATAAACATCGTGGTAGACCATGTTATACATGGAGCATGACCAAAGGTGAGTATGTGTAAGACAGCCTTCCTCCGGGTAGCAACACCATGAAGTAACAATTCCCTGGAAATGCCTGGAGGACCTACTACAATGGAAGGTTTCAAAGCAATTCCTTAATGACATGGGGAAAGCAAGAATTTATTAGGAATTCACCAAATATATTCATAGTTGATGTTTATGGAATTGTACCTAATCCTGATTCAGGTTATAGATGAGAAAACTAGCCGACAAATGTATGACTGTCACTATTGTGTCATATGGGTCCTTGGTGGGTTTTTATTTATTTCTTCTGCTTGTGGGGTGATATTCTCTATGACCAAGAGAGGAATGATAAGTAGAAATTCAGCCCTGGCCGGTGCGGTTCAGTGGACTGAACACTGGCCTGTGAACCAAAGGGTCGCAGGTTTGATTCCCAGTCAGGGCCCATGCCTGGGTTGTGGGCCAGGGCCCCAGTAGGGGGCGCATGAGAGGCAACCACACGCTGATGCTTCTATCCTTCTCTTTCTCCCTCCCTTGCCCTCTCTCTAAAAATAAAATAAATAAAATATTTTTAAAATAAAAAATAGAAAAAAATTAAAATTCAGTTGGGACCATCAATATTTTTCTCACCAGAGATTTAAAAATCTTTTTTTTTAAGTTTTTCGACATAATAAAAGTACAAGAAATAATGCACAGACTCTTATTTAGAACCACAGCCTCCTTCTGAGTTTTATGTGAACTCAAGTGAAAACTTTTATTAAAGCACAGAAAAGTCAGATCGCACAGTACAGAGAAGCAAAAACCATTTGTTTTCAAATGAATCTCATAAAAAAATTTATAATTTCCTCATAGATCTTCAAAGACCATCAGTGAAAGTTTTATTTTCATCATCTTAAACAGAAAATCCTTAATCATTATCAAAAGAATTTAAACTCGAGGTACCCATCTGTTGCATTTTTCAGAGGCTCCAAACATCCTTCGGAGAGAGAAACCTTGGTTTTGAACTTCGGTTATTAAACTGTGGTCTCCTTTGTGCAATCTGCTTAGGCTGCTGTTAGACAGCAAGTATTGTAATGCCAACCTTCAGTCAAGAGCCTCTTGTCCTACAAGACACTCATTAGTCGAGGAAAAACAATATCCCCTACACTTCAAAAATGAAAGGAGGAAACCTGTGCTTGCACGAGGGTTTTATGTTGTGTTTTCCTTTTTAATCTCCGATTCAGAGGCTCTGCAATCACCAGAACTGCAAACTTTTCTCCTCTCTGAAATAATAAAGACAGCGCTTAATTACCATCTCACGGTCATTTCGCCTGCTACGTGCAGGCTGCAGAAC